>JAUMHD010023296.1:0-153985 GCA_032359135.1 Ulvella scutata | reverse complement strand
TTCGAGTGAAGTGGTGGATGTTTTGTGTTAGTTGATTTTGTCTATTTGGGTTCATGCCTATTTACTACCTTTCCGGTTTGTAAGAGTGAGAATCGCACCCGCACTGTGCATGCGCTGACGCCATTGTCATCCATCTCGGACTCGAACAAGGGCACTTCAGTAGAAAAAAGAATGGGTGCGCGCTCAAGCAGCAATGCCCTGCTGAAAGTGCCTGATGCCATCTGAAAATCTGATCCTGACCATCTATTCCTCTGTTTATGGACATCCCCACAGTAAGGCGTTGTGAACGTCCTGCAGAGTGTACCGAGTCAAAAAGACTGGGTGTCCTGAAAGTGTCCATAAATCACACACTACAGCTGATTAGTGATACGTTTGAATTACAAGTACCACGTCTTGCACGCGCACCGTGTCTAAAGACATGAAGAAATATGCTGAGAGAAAGGTTCCAGAACTGAAAGATCAAGTAACGGCAATGAGAGAGCACCAGTCATAGTCCAGCATCTTTGCGTTCGACTTTTCAATTTCACTAGCATTGCAAGCAGACCAGTGCTTGGCTTTCTTCACTTGGATGTGAGGAGCTGGGTTGTTCACCCATGACTCCAGTGCGCTCACTGCATCGAAGCGGATCTGCAACCGAAATGGTAGTGTAAACAGGAACCAACCCACGTGGATTTTCATATATCACGTCTATTGGTGCAATGAATTACCACCTTCATGTTGGTGCAGGGTCGCAATGAGGAGCAGCTACAGCTGCACAACACATGCACCAGAGACTGGGACAATATCGCCCCCGTGTCTTCTTGTCTCGCGTGTGGTACTATCTCAGGGTCTGTTGAGACATTTTCAGTTTGTACTGCTGGGCATGTAAAGCGCATGGTAAATGGCCTCACACAATTGCAAGGAACGTTCAGGCTGCTCTTGAGAGATGCATACCTCTGTTCCAGTATCTATATGCGTCAACGAAAGAAAGTTTGACCCGAACAGCATCTCTGGCAATGTCTGGGCCGCAGGTAAACGCTCATGAATACGGTCCAGCTGCTCCCTGCCACTGATGCTGCCAGACGCCGATGTGAAGCTCCATGATCCATGCTTGAAGCTTAGTCCACGTGGCACGGGCTCTGTGGGTGTATTCACTGCACATGGATGAAGAGAACGCGGTGAAAGGCATGGCGTAGCGTCTTCCGTGACCGTTCATCTTTCAAGTGGTCGGCACCTTCCATCACTAAAACGTGCTCACCCTCCGAAACTCTTACAACTCTCCTGCATCATGGGCTGCACTGTGTCGCTGTGCACCACTCAGGAAGAGTGTTGAGGGAGATCCTGGCAGCTCATCCATCGTCACAGAATAGGAAACATCATAGGATAACCAGAAACTGTACTAGTACTTACTAGGAGCTGTAATTTTATCTCTGGGTTATTCAGGATAAATATCAAGCTTCAGTCAAAGACTTTGCAAACTCATCATTATGTATATGGCTGTCTGGGGAGTGACGAAAGCACAAGGAAAGTGTTTCTATATGGTGTTATGCATTTGGAGGCGCATGCTCAGTTAGGTGAAATAGGGCACTTCTGAAGTTTCTCCAAGGTGTCCACAAGCGCGTCCACCAGTCCATTTTCATTTTGAAGCACAGTGAACACACCACCCCAACACAGTTGCGAAGGATACACAAAACAGCTGAGGCGGCGCATCTGTTGCCTAGAAGTTTGTGCACGTGCATAGTTCTCGTGCCTTTGGCCACCTGCCGTGGTGCTAGGGGTTCATGTCTCAGACCTCCTGCAGAGCAGGTTGATGTGAGATCACATGCACGCCAGAGTACTACACAGAAGTGGATTTACATTCCCTGGACGTTCGATAGCATTTCAGACTGTGCTGGAAACTGACAGTTCACAACATGGATCTCACGATGACTTTCCACCCCACTTGACCCCGTAGCAATGAATGGTTGTTGGTGACAAGCACCGTAACACGTAAACTGACAAAACAATTTGGAATCTGGAGTTGATGAATGAATGTGAAATTTATTTGGCGACCAAGTTATTCGCATCGGGTTGGATCCGTGCTGCATGGTCAATGCCCATGAGTCGCCTTACACTGTGTGATGAGAAGGGCTGGATGTGGAACTTACACAGGAAGTGGGCTGAAAGTGTAGGCATTTGGTGGGTCAATGACAGCGTTGCTGCTGTGATGTGTGCAGAGCATGGTTATCAAAAGCCGGACATGTAGATATCCATGTGCTGCACTCGGTCAGCTGCACTTTCCAGTACAACACGCAGCGCATTATTCCACAGATGAGTAGGACCAGCTGAAACATCAAAGTAAGTATACATACACAATCCACGCTACTTGTGTGTAGGATCGGGGGAGGTATTGGGATGTGACGCCTCTTGTTCCATTGTTGTGTTGGTTCTCCATTGTACTATGCATGATGTACTTTCTACGGCTCAGATCCCTACATCTCCGTCCTGTCTGATACCTCTAGATCCGTGCACTTCCAGCGTCCCCACACACTGGCTGGGCTGTCATGAGTAACCCACACATACGCAACAAGCACTCCGTACAAAACAAGAACACATACGTTGTTGTGACTCTCAAAGACGCAAACTTTGAAGGCAAGTGCTGAGTGCAAAGAATGATGCCAGTGCCATTCCAGCAAGCGGGGCTTTTGGGCCTGGCCAGTCTGATGAGCTGTCTGGCATGTTTATAGCCCGTCTGATGTAGATATATATGAAAAATGCTGCATCGAGTAGCCCCACTATCTCCCCTACTATTTGTGTGGCAGGTAACTGCAGCAGTAGCGCAGCCTGCACAGCAACAAAGGTCGTCAACACAATATATGGTGGCTTGTGCAACCAATTCAGCACTCTGACCAGCTCATCAGGTAGAACAGGAGCAACTTTTCAACCACATATTATCACCACAAGGGCTTACCAGTAGCATGACTCCGGCACAAGCACCCGTTACAGGCAGGTTGGGTCGTCCAGGGTTGTCCTTCCGAAGCTGCTGATTCGCCCACACGGCTTCTCCACCCGATAGCGCGGCAAATGCTACAAGCTGCTGGGACACAGCAATTGTTTGACTTGAGTCCAGTGCTGCCAGGACCTGCAGTGCGAACGAAGATTTTACGCCTTCAGCTGTGGGCTGTGGGCTGTGTATCATGGCCTGTCTGGAGCGTACTGGAGTGCGCGAGCGCTTAGTTCGTTGTACCAACAGCGAGGCAGGCCCACAACTTCGGACGCAGCAGAACCTTTGCGTTGCGTGACTGGTGCAACCCATGTCGACGTAATCCTTCTGTGAGTGGTACAGCTAGCAGGTAAGCACAGGCGGACAGAGAAGTTGCAGCAAGCCAGTCCTAGGTAAATGGAAATATGTGTACCGTCAAAATGCTAGCATGCGGAATGAAGTTCTGTGTGGATTGATGTTCCACAGGTGGCTCTGGGCCCGGGCAAGTGTCGGTCACGCGGCGCGATCCTTGGGATTGGTTTCCACATCTGAACATGAGAAGAAAACATAAACTGACACAAACAGCCAGCCGCTTTGAGCTTACGTGCGTATATAGAGTGTGCGCCCACGTTACGCTTTCTAGATAGATCACTGGGATACATATTGTGTCGTCTTCCTTCACTGCAGCACTCAAACCTTCATCATCAGAATGATTTTGACTTTCCACTTCGCAACAACTATCCAACAACTGTCCCTGCAGCAGTCATAACGGCAGCGGAGACATTCCTGAGCCACTCCTGACAACTGTTATGAATGCAGGTAGCGCAAACGTGTTGTTCCACTCGAGCTCCAGTAACGGTGCATGCTTGTCCGTCAAGTCACACATCGGAAGGTAATAAGTATGATAGAGACTTTAGTCCTGGTAGTCATACAGAAAGGTTAGGGAACAGTCATGGATGCATCTGAACAGCGACCATGCATATATATCGTCATGCGAAACCAACCAGAACAAACCAAGCTGCTGATATCTGTTACACTTTAGGGGGGGGAACTAGACCATACTCAGTTTGGGCCTTGGCCTCGGTGCCGCAGTGGTGGAACCCATGCAATTCGTTACAAGGGAGACCCTTTACGCACCCGGCTCAGAAGATCGAAGAAAAGACGAGGACGGACCGGGATTCGAACCTGGGACCTTGCGTAACAGCACTTTACCGCTGGCGGGTCATCTTGTGGGCCGCAGCTGAGTCAATACCAAGACCAACATATATTTGTCATGGCCATATGTCCATGACAAACCAAGCTGCTCGGGGCAGCCTGAGAAGAAATCCAATGTGTACATGCTCCCTCTTGGGTTACACATGAACGGAACCGTAATCATCATACCACTGATAGTATGCAGGCTTAAGAGGTATGCAGCTTAAGTTGAGGAGCAATTTCGCAGGATGTGGGAATTTCCCACTGGGAAACAGCATTGAGCTGGTGTGCTCAACTCGGCTGCTGCATCGGCGATGCCAATCAGAATCAGTGTCACAACATGTACAATCATACTCCTGTTTTATTGTCCCATCCCTTCGGGGGTGCTGAGGCCGAAGCCCTTCTTGGGTATGGCGTGGTTCCCGATAGCTTTAATTTGTTTATTCCACGTCTATATTTTCATAGATTTAGTCTTCATGTGCCTGCATATACGCCCAGCCTTGGCCTGGGCAACACAGAGACTTGGTGCTCCTCCCCCCCACCTCTTCGGATCATTGAGGTCCATTTCTTTCGGGTTTGGCGTGATGTTTGAGTCTCTTCCTGTTTCTGTGCGTGCAAGTCTCCCTGAATTCTGTTATGAGAACCCTACATGGGCTTGATGATTTTGCAACTGGCGTCTCAAGCAGAAGAAGCTCTGTGCAGTAGTGTACTATTATGTCTTGACGAGTACTTGGAGTCGTCAAATGGAAGGGGAATATGAAGGGGCCACAGTGCCAAAGTTAGATAGCACCTGCCTACAGACTGCAATTGCAACCTACTCCGATCCCTGAGCATCAGAACAGATGAACGCGGAAGAAGGGGAGTTGAGATTTCATCAGCACAGCGCACTTCCAGCCCACCCAATATGTCCTTTGCATCCATCCACAGCTAATATTGCCCCCGAAACCACCAGAAACGAACACCGCGGTGCACCGCATGCGACCACCGCAGCTGTATCAAGAATAAGCAGTACGAACATCGCTCAGGTCAACGTCTTTCCCCGTTCTGATTGGTCTACCCGCTGCTATCCATCTAGACAAGCGGCATGTTCCTTCCGTCCTTTGTTTGAACACGTGCGAAGAGCACTGTTTAGACATGACACTTCCTTCAAGTTCGGTATTTTGGCGAAGAATTTCTTCCACTCTGACATGTCCGCACAGCAGCTTGTGCAAGCCGTGCAGGCCGCTGCGAGTGTGACAGCAACAGTTCAGGAGCGAAAACAGGCGGTAGCGGTATGAGATTTCCGAAAATTTTAATAAAATTGACAATACTTCCGCATATGCGAGGTCGTGGATAATGTTGGAACCTGATGGACTGCAGTACTGCCTTACTCAGCCTTGTTCAGCACGTTTTGGTGCAGGTTGTCGAGCACGCTAAGTCTGGAGATGCACAGACGTGTGTGCAAGCATTCTTCCTGCTTTTTCAGAGCACAGATGCAGGAGATCAATTGAATGGCCTAACTCTGCTTCGTCATGTGCTACGCAACCATTGGGACGGGCTCCAAGCAGATCAGCAAGAGCAACTGTTGCAGTTTATCACCGCTGCTACTGTGGATCCCAATGTGTCTAATAGAGCACAACCCATTCGTATGCAGCTTGCGTACGCAACATCTGATCTCTTGATCCTCAGCGGGGAGCAAGCTACTGAGCACATGCTCAGCACCGGTATCGTTCAGATGTTGCAGCAAGGTTCGAATCACTGATATGTATTCATTTTGAAAGACTTGTTTCTCACAGAAATGGTTTGATGATGTCAGCTATGCAGCTGAGCTTTGCTCATGACTGTGTATGCAGACGCAGTGGCAGCCGTCATAGGGAGCAAGGTGATTCAGTTTCTGTCTGAAGAGGTTGCAGAAACCCCCCTCTCAAAGCGTAATGGTTCAGCTGTGTTCTCTGGAGGATCAGAGGCTTCCAAGCGCAGGCGAAGCCTTCTTAGCTCCCTGCAGACATGCTCAAGTCCCCTGCTGTCATTGCTCATTGCTGCAGCTTCAGCATACATGCAAACCAGTATCTCCAATACCTCTCAAGGGCAGGTATCAGAAGCAGAGAAAAATCACAGCGCTGTGCGAGCGAGTCTTGAAGCACTGGCAGCGCTGTCTTCCTGGCTGCCACTAAAAATTCTGAAGGACTCACAGCTACTTGATATATGCTCGTCACTGCTCCAGTCACCTCCTCTTCAAGCACATGCTGTTGAGGTGCTCATGCAGGTGCTGTTGCAGCACTCGTCCTCTAATGTGTTGAATCATCATGCGAATTCAATGGATTGGGTTCTGGTTGCCTCGTCTACATCCTGTTTGGGTTCGTGCAGATCTCCAACCGGAGCAGCAAGCAGGCAAGTAAGGATGGAGACGACTATAAAACAGTGTTCACACAAGTGGCCTCCATTCTTGTGGCTGCAGTGCCGCTGGTCGCGCCCACCAACACCCCGCTGCCACGCTTGCTGGAGTCTGATGAGACCGCCGATGCAGCATGCCGAATGTGTTCCGCAGTAAGTGACTTTGTTACTTGTGGACATTTGCAATCGGTGCCAAGGGAACTCCAGCTGCAGGTGTTGCTACAGCTGGCAGGATATTTGGGCTCAGCTTATCTCCCTCTGGCATCTCTGACGTTTGCAGCCTGGCGGCGGCTCGTTCAAGGGCATGAGCGTCTCATAAACAAGGCACCTGGTGCAGCTCCCAGTTGTGGTACTGTACTGGTGCTAAATATTGAAGACTGCTGATAACTGACGTGCCTGGAAGCCATGTAAGCATCGAAACCGTTGATTTTGCAGAGGTACATGTGCAGTACGCAATTGTTGAAAAAGGCTGTTTGACAAGAGGGGGTGTATGATTTTGCTGATAATGTGTGCCCAGCACAGAAATGTGTGCCCAGCATCGCTATACCGTACTGTACTAATACCTTCGGCAGCGTAACGTAACGCAACGGCCTGAATTGCCGAACAGTAACGTAACATCGAGGTTCAAAATTCCGAGCAGACGAAAATAATAATACTGAAAATTTTCTCTGTAACGTAACATTTTCCCTCATTTGCCGAGACATAAATAAACACAAAATACATGATGTAACGTGATAAATGCACCATCGGGGCTTTACACTCTTAAGGCTTCCCAGAACAGCTCCTGGCCCTGCTCAACCGCACCGCTCTCCTGAATTCTCATTGCATCTCCAACTCCAGGTTCTGCACCATCTGCTCTTCCTCACCAACGAGCACTAGGTCAGCTACATCCACATCCCTGGTGGATACATTGTTGAACAAGTCATGCAAGTTCAAGCGCGCTTTCTGAAACAACTCCGCATGCCCTAGGAGCTCGCAAGTGCTCTGGTTCTCTAGATACAGACTCATTCGACTCGGTGGATACATCCAGAGCATCCTCGGATGCATCAGATGTAACTGTGTCACCTTGGCTTGGGCTAGCCATGCTTCTAAGCATCAGTCGGGTGAGTCAGTGACACACAAAGTACCGACTGAGCAGCGCTGGTCTGCTGAGCGCCAAGCACAAATAAACTTAATCATTCCGCAACAGTTTGTTTGTGGCCGAACGCCGGAAAACTAAATCCGCAGTGCAATGTAACGAACTGCCTCAAATTGCCGAACAAAAGGCAGAAAAAAAGACTCTTTTGCGTTACTTTTCGTAACGCAACCCTGTGTTGCCGAGCTAAATAGAAACTAGAAAGTAACGTAACCCAACCCCATCTGCCGAAGGTATTCAAATAGTATGGTATGTCGAAACGAGGAATTTGTCGCGATTTGGTTGAAATCGTCCCTAATTTAGACTCCTCCTCAATATTAGCGCCAGTACTGAATCCTCTGTATTGCAGGGATGTCGTTAAGGTCCATACATCATTTGTGAACGCTCGGCCACTGGCTGATGTTCGATCTAAGACATCTTTTTGTCAGCGAGTTTGCTGATTGATGCCAAGTCGCAACTAAGTTTTCAGCAACACTCGCTGACACATCGTGACGCAGACGACAATTGTGGCAGCCAAAACTTCAAAACTGTTGTGTACTTTGGGGTTGTACTGAAGAAAAATAATATCCATCTAAGTGTGCACGCCTCACCGGAGACAGGGAGGGATACACACACTGAACAGTAGCAGCAAAACTTTATACTGATTGCAGATATCTCTGCCTACGTGATGTCCACGCCCCTTCTTCGCTTCGAAACAGGCACATGCTCTCTAATAGGAATAATAACAATGCATGGTGCAGCTTCTGTGCAAGAACATGCAAATGTGGCGCTAGAAATCTGCTCAGCATGCTTTGAAGCTCGCTCATGATGTAGTTCATCTGCGAGAACAGACGCGCATGCTGACACCCCTCTATCACAACAGAAACACGATATCTATTGCAGGTATCTCTGAAAATTTCCACAAAGCCATGTTGTGGGTCAGCCATTCAACTGATTTTTTTACAATCTAATTTGATTTTGTTAACCCCGCGCTGATTTTATATTCACTGTGATTATTTTTGGCAGCCACTTGGCTGATTTTGCCCTAGCAATAATGATTTCGGTTTGACAAGAATGAAAATACATATATTTTGTTGGCAGTGGCTGACAAGTTGTCAATAATGATTCCCCCGCTCTTGCTGCAAAACGACAGCTTGTATGGACTGCGACCGTAAGGCGCTGGTCTTCACTGTTGACTGCCACAGCAAGACGGATACCACATGCCGTTCTGAAGGTTGTACGTGTGTTTGTGCAGGAGTGAATGCTGTTGTGGAGTTGCCTCAGGAGTGCCTGCAGATAGTTCTGCAGCATTCAGTCAAAGTCCTGGACATCGTGATTGTGGCACCAGGCACTGATGGTGAGGTTCCAGAGTACATGGACACCTTAGCGGAGTGGCGGGAGATGTGTGGCATCTGTAAGAGTGCCATCAAGTACATCCTGGGTGAAGTGGCGTCTGGGCTGAAGACAGACTGCTTGCCTGCTGTGTGGCAAGTGGCTGAGGTTGCCCAGGCAAAGCTGAAGGAATCAGAGCAGGCTGGTGCTTCATATGGGGAGCAAGTTGCTGCAGCTGGGCATGCTCTAGATGTATGTCCCTGTTGTTTGCACGTCTGTTGTATGCATCACGTTGCATTGTACTCCGCTCTATGCAAGGATGTCCTGCATAATTGCATGGACAGGCACCAATACATCACAAGCCTGCGCTCTGAGTTTCCATGCGAAGGCATGATTCATGCCAGCATTCACTTCGCTTGTTACAATCTGGACTCATGAAACCAAGCTTCACGCCAATTGTGAAGCCATGCATGTGTACAGGTGACTGCATTTGTTCTGGATGCTGTGATGGGGCCAATGTGCGCTTTTCAGCTTCCCGCGGAGGCAACCGCAGCACTCACTTCGCTGTGTGAACACCTTACCACGTTACAGCCAGGTCATGTGGCGCTTGTGCCGCGTGTAGGCAAAGTGCTGGAGTCGTTGGGACCAGTACTGGTTGTGGAACCTGTACTGGCACAGCGTGTTGTGGAGGCCTTCTTTGCATTGATCGATCGGATGCACACACTGCAGGCATGCTTTCATGTTATTCTTTTCGTTTGCAATGCTGAGTTGTCTTGTTTTATATATGCATGTGTTTGCCTCAGTCTTGTGCTCCTGTGATATCGCATCACTGCTTTTTGCCACAGTACTACGTTCATAACTGTGGCCCTTCTCACACTTGTACAGCTACATGCTTGGAAACTTCTTATCTTACACTAGGGTAGCATGGCGTTGGGATGAGCAAAGTTTCACTGTCTCTGAGTTGCAGGGAGGTAGGGCACAGGGGCAGAATGATAGTGCTCCTTACACAAAGGAACAACGCGCACTCACAAAGTGCTATTTCACTCTTGCCTCCAAAGCTCCGAGTGCATTGGTACCCTTCCTGGAAGCCATTGCACAACGTACCATCAGCCTAGTGGATTCTGGTGTGTTGGGATACGCAGACAAGAATGTAATATGTGAAGGCCTGCTCTTGAGCGCAGCTCGGGATGGACCAGATCTTTTTGGGAGGGTTGTCTCGGCCCTAATTTCACCCATACGAGCATCCTGGGAGAATCTTCTTGAACAGTTGCCCAATGCAGAAGCTTTAATCAATGTCATGCTAATGCCCTGCACTGAGGGACAGAATGGTGTAATCCGTATAGGTGGCAATGATGCCAGGTCGTTCGCATACTACTCTCTGCAACTTCTGCTCTTCTGTGCAAGACAGGCAAAGTCGTGTGAAGGTAAAGCAGGCTACAAGGTGTGATTCTGAGTGTCCTTGACAAGTCTTCAACGGCCACTTGTGTGCCACACCTTGACACCATACACGTAGGCTCTTGTCAGCGCAAGTCAGTGCCATGGTCTGTGCTGTGGTTTGCTTCTCTCAGACTCGCTTCATAAGCATGTGGCCAACCCAAGTATATACGGGTGCTGTGGCAGTGAAGGTAATCAATACACATATGGAGTGGATGCTACTGCCTGCTGTTCGCCTGCACCAATGTTTGATGGGACTTGCGCGGCCTGATCTGCGGAATGGAGGACCACTTACACGTGTGCGTGAAATACTGGACATATCTCCATTGGAGCGTGCTAGCTGTATGAACCAGCAAGCTTTTCTTGAAGCTAAGTCCCGTACAGATGAGTTGGAGCCAGGCCGTATGGACCCCACCAGCAGTCATGGAGTGCGTGGATGGATTCGACAGTGCAAGGAACTGGTCCGCCCCAGCGAGCCTTGAGGTTGCTGAACATCGGTTTTGAATTCGAATTTGTATTACATGCACGTGAATACAGCATTCACAGAAGGTCTCGGTTGTTGTAGTATGGATGCATATATTCTGTTGCAGGCGATGATGTTGGTGACAGAGTGCGCCTCAGGTGTGCCTGAGTTCTGGGGCAGTGAGAGGCTTTGCAGTGTGGTGCCAAGGGGTCTTCTTGACTGCCTGGAGCACCAAGAGCCTCGTGCAATGCGCCTTGTTGTGCACCACGTGTTCATCCCTCTTGTGCGCAGCTGCCCTCCTGCTGCTGCAACTCGTTGGCTAGCACCTGCTCTGCGACAAATTCTACCCATTGTCCAGAATCAGCTGCAGAATATGTGGGTTGAGCGTGCTGCTCGTGCAGCGGCACAAAGCCAGGGACACAGAGGCACGCAGACTGAAGATGATATTGTGCAAGAGGTGCGCTGGCTTCCTTGTTAGCCTTTTGCAGCAACTGATTCAGCACGCTGTATCAAAATGGATTATCGTATGCATAATGCAAGTGATGAAATGCTGAATCCTCACGCCCGGTATAGTTCTTTCTCTGTAAGAGTCAGTGTTTGGGTAAGGGTTGCTCTTCAGGACTTTGTTCAGAGTGTCTGTGTGATAGAGGTCATGTACAGGTGCTACTTCGAGAGCTCTCAAGAGATGTGCTGGAAGCCATACGAGCTTTGTTTGGTTCAACATCTTTCCCCAGTATTCCTCATGACCGCCTGAAGCTCCTCAGCACTGGTAGTTCGAACGCCTTCAGCACAATTCAGCGATTACGCGCTGCAAACATGCAGGCTGCTGCAAATGACAGTGCCCCCGCTGACGGTGCAGAAAAGCAGCCTGCAGCATCGTACAACAGTATTGCTTGGGATCAGACAGTTGCCCATGCTCTCATGACGGTATGCTGCTGCTGCTGTTCATACATTCTCAGTTCGCTGCTGCGTCAACAGAAGAGAGAGCAAGTTGTTTTCTTACTTCCTTGATTTTTTCTTGCATGCAGGAGAACCATGACCATATCCTAGCTGCGGCTTCGTTGGCAGCTGCTGCAATGCGCTGGCCGGATCAGCACACACAGTTGCGTGCTGTTTCAGCATGTCGCACTATTTCTGTCGCTGCAGGAGCACCGCTAAACCCGGTTGCCAGCACTTCAGGCATTGTGCAGCCCCATGCAGCACCCTTAGTTCAGCTGTTAGTACCTTGTATATTGCCAGAGGCAGTGATGGCACTCGCGTCTGCTGATGGAGGCAATGTAGTGACGGAGCTGCTGCTGCTTATCAGGTCTGTGTATGTGGCATACGCTGCTGCTACACCTTCACCTGCGTCCAAGATCCAAGAGCTCATGCCTTCAGTGTCAAACGCTGCGCTTGATCAGGTATTTTTCGTGTCAACCTTTTTTGTTGCAGCCAGCGTGTGGCCGCTGTGTGCATGTCTCGCCTGTGTACATTGAGGGAGTACAAGGGAAGTTAAATGCAGATGAACGCGGATCTCCAGAGTAACAAGACTGAGAAGCACCACAAAGACGTTCTGAAGCGCTTCTTTGTTGCGGCGGGGTTTGTGAACCTGGAGGCGTTGAATGAGCAGCGTGTGAGCACAGCTGCAGTTGGAAGCATTGCCCAAGCTGGAGACGCCTCAATGACTGCTTTTGCTGTTGAAGATGAAATCCAATGGCCGGATTTGTATGATGTAGCTATTGAATGATTCTTCTTTGCCCGAGTAGCCAAGACACTACACTGTTGGCGACACACTAGTACATCATTGATTTATTCAACTGGCTTTTTCATGGCTAATGGCATCATCTATATGAGCTCATCTTCAATGAGGTTAGTACCCTTTCTTCAGGGCAACGTTCTTGGGGCAGAGGTGTGATTGTGATGTTGCTGGGCGTGCGGACAAATTTGCATGCAGTACCCCCCACATGCATGCATTACTGTCTTCAGACACAGTTTGGATAGGGGGGACGAAGCACGTATTCACATGGTGGATGTCTTGCTAGGTTGACAAGATCATGGTCATGTCTGGGGCACTCACAGCCCGCACGTCGTTTTGGACTAGTGTCTGAATGAGCTGCATTGGGTGCTAGCCACCTTCGCCCCAGATGTGCCAATCAGATTTGGTGCTTCCGAGAGGCACAGCCATCCCTGATGTGCAAGAGCTTCTGCCCCTGCCCCCCCCCCCCCGTCCACTGCACTTCAAGGGTAGATTATCACGAGTCCATGACGTTTCTTTGTACACATGTAAAAGCTTCTATGATGCTCGCTGCAGGCTTGGTGCTGGAAGGGAGATTTATTGTGATTCTGCTCTGAAACGACGCCAACACAGATCTCTAGAGAGTGAGGCTGACTCACTCGCGTGCAGAGGGGACACCCTGCTACCAAAGCCTCGTGCTACATACATATTTTTGCTGGGCGAGGCGTTCCTTGACGGAGATGCGTCTGCGGAGTTCCCTAAGGCGAGCCGTGGAGGTCGGCGATTATTTCTCATGTACGCGCATGCATACACGAAAAGACGTAAACAAAGGTACATGATGCAGGAACGGCATTTCACAGCAACAATTTAAAGATTAGGCGTCTTTGAAATGTACTGCCAGAGACTGCCTTGCCATATCTTCAGGGATGCGAAGGCGGGCGAGGGCAGCGACAGGCAGTGGTTCTCTGCCCAACAGCTGTATCCGAGCATGAACTCACAACAAAATCTTGCATCGCTCCCTAGCGTGCTTTGCGTCGTTTCTGCTAGCTGAATCGTTCGATCTGGGATGATGCAGCTGTCTTTCGCTGAGTACTGGCCAACGTATCCTGCTGGTAGTCACTCAACTCTAGTACTGGTTGATGCAGAAGCATGTGCTGTTGACGATCTCTTCATATTACTCTTTGGCTGCAACTCCCCATTCCAGGTGTGGCGCGCATGCCTGTCGTGATAGTGAGCGCAACACAGTGTGCAGCACCGAGAGATATTCCGGCACGCAGCTAGCCTAAAAACTGTTGAGACGTGTTTACAGATTTACAGGCTTACTGTGTGGGAGTTTCCAGAATATACAGCTATGGCACATGGTTGGTGAATTCGTTACAGGCACATGTTGCTAAGTGCGATCCTTGTGTACAGGAGCGTGCACGTGAGGCTAGAGGATACACAGCTTTCAGTGAATCCGAATGGGTTGCCGATGAAAATGAGTTGCCCAGCTTGCCGGGTGGCTTTGGGTGGACACTCCCTGCCCCATCCAACAGTCATCAACTTAGAGGGGAGGATTACCAAGGAAGGATGCGCAAGGTGTGAGCTTTCAAAGCCAGCAGACTGGCTCTCCAATATTTGTATGGGGTAGAGACATCAGTCAAGCTTGTATGGCGCAGAGACATCACTGTGTATATACAATGTTCCCACCGCGAATTGCTGGAGTGTAGGTATGCTTCCAGCAGTCTGGCCAATCTTTGCGCACTGAAGAACTGCACAGGTGCATTCGAGCGGCTCATGGAAGTTACTACATCGTGGACTGCACCGTTGCGGTGACCGCACCCTTTGGCGATTGCTTTCGAGCAGTGTGTCGCTACAGCTTGGTTACCACCGGCCCTGAATCATGCCAGCTGCGTATAGACTATGCCATGGCATACGCGAAGAGAATGTCTGGGATAGCACGGGCTATGCTGGAACCTGCAGCGGAGTCAGGGCTGGCCAAGAATTTTACTCAGTTCATGGCGGTACTCTCAGAGCAGGTCAGCTTGACTGATGCAACTGAACCCGTCCCCGCCCCGTGTCCCGCATGTCCTGTCTCACAGAGTATAACTCAGGAATCAGACACAGTTACATCCGTCCCCGCGCCTGCAGCGAGAAAGGGAGACACCATGGCTCAGAGTGCAGCAGAGAGTGTCACCGCTCTGCTCACAGTGGCTGGCTCACAGCGCCGTGTTCGTAGCGTAGTCACTGTATTTGTAGATGACCATCTTCTTGACTTCTTTTTGCCGGCAGCAGAGGTGCTGCTCATGAGTGTGGGCATCTCCACCTCTACACAGAATGACACTGTGCGCGGCTGTGCAATTGTGCTGTCCACGACTTTTGTTCTGGTGCTCATTCAGCAGCTCCTCAACATGTGGCATCACGGGGGCAATTGGTGTGAGACGCATTCCAGCTGGATGCTGGCAAGAATGTGTGCTAGTGCACATCGAACTGTGGATTTGCCACGCTCAGTCACGGGCATAGTGGTTGCAGCAGTCTCTATCCTACAGCTTCGCTCACTTCTCGGCAGATGGGCTGGCCAGGTGCGACAGAGAAATCTGTATTTATGTTCTTTGTGATTTGTTTGGATGGGTGCACATTCACTCCAAAGTGCGTTTTGCGAATTGCCTACAGGCAGCTGCGAACACATTGTGCACACCCACAATAACCTTGTCCTCATAGCCGATGCAGAGTGGCACGATACATAGGATCAGTCTTAAGTGGTGGAAGTATCTGCCTGCAGTCAGGTGTTCACATCAGCTGGCTGGCGCAGGCTGTGATTTCGAACTGGGGCCTGATTGTGCATGATAGCTTATGCACTCTGGAATGGTGCAGACTCTTCATGTCTATGTATTCCAACTACAAGAGGGAGCTGTGTGCAGATGACAGACAGGCAGCGTGCTCGGCTGTCTCAAGAAGGGCTGGTTGCAGTTGTCGAGTCACCCAGTGACCAGAATGATGGCGATGCAGCAGAGCCCCCTGAGGCCGAGCGTGATGCTGTGACACCACCCAACATTCACATGCAACGCCTTCAAGCGATAGGGAACTTCCTCGTCTTCAGATGGGATCGATTAGGTGGGCAGCAGCAGCAGAGTACAGTTGATACATCTACTGTGTTCAACGCTGGTGCAGACACCTTGCTGGCATCCACGCCTGCCAAGGCGACTAATAGTAGTGAGGACGTCAAATCAATAGGCAGTAGAAGTGTCTCTGCAGCGTCTAAAATAGCAGCTGCGAGTGCTGGTGGTAGCAAGTCGCCATCCAGAAGTAGTAGTGGCAAGCTAAGCGCTGGCGGTAAGCAACCAGGCATTCTTGCTGCTGTCAAAGTGGGATCTTCACTCAACAGTGGAGAACTCTCTGGCAAACTTAGTGTTGATGCTTTGAGCAGCCATGCTGCTGCAGGTATCACAGCCACAGTAGAGCCCTCCCCTCTCAGCCCAGACCATCACTCTGGACAACTCGGGCGTGAAAGTGCCCCCATCAGCAACCCATCCGGGGCAACCACTTTGCCTGTCGGTACTGTAGCAGTAGTAGGCCATGTTGATGAGCCCCCGGCACAGGTGTATCGTCCAGCGGGCGGTATGGTTCTAGAAGAGGTTTTTGAGAACGAGAGGTGGCAGCCCTTCCGAGGTTGGGGGCACACTTGGCCTGGACACTTTCTGCCCACAGACCATGTGCGGCATTGGTGCAACGCCAATGCGCAAGCACGCGAGGGTGGCAGTCGCCATCGTGGCATGGAGTTTGACGATGCCGCACCTCCACTTCCGGCAGGGTGGATCTGGTGAGCCCCTTTTGCAAGCCAAGGACTGCATTTGTGGATATACTTTAAATCTGATGTCCCTGCAAGATGTGCATGCACATAATGTGTGATCGCCATGTTTCAATGCTTCGAACTGATCTCTGACCAAGAACAGTTATCTGTTGTGTCATTGTAGCTTTCACGTTCAACAATCACTAACAGGAACATACTTGTGATGTTTCATGCCTCGCTAACATACATTCATGCTTCACTAACATACTCATGATGTTGCATGCCTAACTGCTGTTTCATTCCTCCTGCCCTTCATTCTGAAAAAATACATGCAGGGTTGATGACTGGAAGGTAGATTTATCAGGACGAGCAACGCGCAAGTGTGACCCACATGGATGGCACTATGGATTTAGCTTCTTGCAAATGCCTTTCCATGGCCGGTCGCATGGGTTCCGCCCACTGCCATGTGTACGAAGACGAAGATGGGTACGCTTGCGTGTGCTTGAAGCCTGGGGTCCTATCACGGCTGATATGCAGCGCCATCTGGTGTGTGGCAAAGCAGAAGTGTGCCCCACAATGCTTGGAACTGCCTCTTCTTCGAGCACACCTAAACCCAGTGCCTCAGACGTACCACACACTAGCCCTGGTCACGATGGATTGCGCCGCGTTGGTAGTGATGGTGGGCACGTCCACAGGCGGCACATGAGTGCTGATGCCACTCATCGCCACTGTTCTGGCCTACTAACTAAAGAGAATGGCACATCGCAATCGACGCCAGTGTCAGGCCTGTCTATCACAGACGTTGTCAGCGCCCCCTCCCGTGAGCCTTCTTGCGCCTCAGAGCCAATGGTTCTCTCGGGAGGTACACAGATTCCCGAACTAGCGAGTTCAGGTGCTGGGAACAGCGTGCAGCTGAGGGACAGGGGGGGCTCCGGCAGGAAAGGGTGTGGTCACCTCCGGCGGCGGCGCACAGCTAGCACACCTGCAGGCATGCTCAGGCAAGAGAAAAGTGTGTCTAGGGACATGAGTCCCACTTCTGGGGCTTCATCGACTCCACCCATACCTGTGCCGTCTCTCAGCCTAACGAATCTGACAAGACATGGGTCCACAGAAAGCAGTAGCGGAGTGAAAGACAGGGTGAACATCCGAAACTGGATGTTCCCCTCCGATGACGTAGAGCATACAAATCCAGACTTGCTGAAGATTTACTCTGAGAGAATGTATGGTAGCAGCGTTATTTAATTCACGAAGCGCCAGTGGCACATGTGTCATTCTGCACCATTCTGTCAGGTGATCGAACCATGCGTTCAGAATACATCATTTTGGCACACCTACTCCCGGATGCAGAGCTCTGGAGGTTCTTGTTTTTAAGAAGTGTATGCTATAATTCTCTGTTGGTGGCGTGTGAGAGCGAAAGCGAATGCAACCCACTCCAGTAGATGGACCGGCGCACACTGAACGGCGTGGAAACTCCACATGAAGGCTCTTAATGTGACATTTTGTTGAAAAATACGTTTTTGTGTCTATGCTGTAAGCATGAGTACATCGATCTCCAGCGTTGTGGTGAATGCCATCAGGCAAGTGCGCCTGAAGGTGGCCTCGCCAACTGAAAGATTTAGTGTCCTCACCTTGACAATCGCCGGCATTTTGACCACTCAATCATTGTTGGGACTAATGTGGCCAGGAATCAGGTATGCACGAGTTCCAAGTCAAGAGGGACCCACAATCAAGGGCATGCCTGTCCCGTCGTGCACGTAAGCATCGACCTGCACCGCTCCACGAACTCAGAGTGTATGTTCATATATACTTACTGGTTAGCATGCATTGGCATGTTTGGTATTGGCCTGGCTTGCTGCTGCTGTACTCTGCACCTTGCCAAGTTTACCCACACGTGATGCAACTGCTCCACACAATGCCGATGATTGCACTACTGGGCAGCGTCTATCAGATCTGCAGGCAGGCTTTGACCCTCATACCGGGGAACACCATCCGGATGCCATGGAATGTGTTCACCAGCTCCTTCATCGAACCAACGCTGCTAGGCCTGGTGCTTTCTTTGGCTGTACTTTTTATGACAGCCAGTGTAGCAGAGGCAGTGTATGGGCCCACAGACTTTGCAAAGCTCATCTGTGTTGCGGCTGTGTCTTCAGGCGCAGTGTGCTTTGTTGTTCAATACATCATGTTTATCGTCACACGACGTGGATCTGCTCTCTTTTCAGAGACGGGTGGCTTCAGTGGTGTTCAAGGGGCTCTTTTGGTGGCAGTGAAGCATGTGTTGCCAGGGCAGGAAATATTGGTTCTGCCAGGTGTGGCTGTGTCGACACAATACCTTCCAGGCATCTTTCTTGTTATCTGCACTGCCTGGTCACTTATCACAGCTGAAATCGGCCTTCTGAGGTATGCATTGATTTCCTGTCGGTCTCAACGCTCCATGTTGTCAGCCTTCTCGATCTGTGTGATTGTCATCGAACCAGGTTCTTTCACTTTTTCCGTTGAGTGTTGTGCTGGAACTCATGAGGATGGCAGGGTTGCATGTGTACTGGTGTGAATGGGTACACATGCAGTGTGCAACCTAGTTTCCTGGAGAATGAAACCCCATGCAATGCAGGTTTGCCCTGATAGGTACCTACTCTGGCTGGTTCTACTTGCGGTTTGTCAAGGTGTCAGGACCTGATGGTGCGCATGCACTGCCACCCATCACACTGCGTCGGTCGTGGCTGATTTTTCTCCTGCAAGCCTGTTCACATGCTAGGCAGGGACCATTAGCCAACCGTTAGAGCTTTGAGCTGCAGGCATGAGAGGAGATCCAAGTGCTGACTTCGCTTTGTCGACAATGTGTCCACAGGCAGCACAGCCTACATTATCTGTGGCTTTCACAGCCATTGCAAAAGTATGTGGGCTGCACCGGGCAGCTGCACCCACCCTTCCTGTCACTCATCCTGCTTCATCAGCTACAGCTGCGTCGGGGCCAGCTGCCGGACCGAGTCGCAGTCACGAGGAGGATGCGCAGCAGGCCAGGGATGCGGCGAGGAGGAGGGAGGTGGGCAGGCAGGCGCTCGAGGCCCGGTTGCTGGCAGCTGGCATACAAACATCCGAGGCCGTTGGTAGTGCAAGTAGCAGTCCTGATGCGACACGGGGGCTTTCCAATGCTGGTAGCTCCGCAGGAGGCTCCCCCTTCATTGACCAAATAGAGAGCCAGTAGGTAGCATGCTGCCTGGCCCAATCGTATCACACCCGCCGAAGGAGAGGGGGGAGTTTGAGTGGTGTTGATGCGGTCTGAGGCACATGCAGGTGGTGTGCCCATGTACAATACCTCCGAACAGTGGAACATGAGAGTCAGAGCTGTTCAGGCGCACCGCATGGCACGAATTTGGCTGGAGACAAAGTATTAGAGCATATGTGGCTGACACAAGGGTGCTGAGAAATTTCTGCATTGTATCGCAACAACCGACAATGGTGGGTATGAGAACTGGCTGATGATGAGAGCTAGCTGCTAACGGGCCGCAACCTTATCACAGGGGGTTGTTGTTATTTGTTAGTGTTGTGCCTTTATGAAGTGGTGGTGTTCTTGGGTTGTACTTGTTCGCAATGTGGCTTTGGTGTCTTCAGTCAAGTGGGGGTGACTGTGGTCAACAGTTATGCGAACGTCGACGCAAACAGGAGGAGAAAGATGAACATAATATGTTTCATCTAACTCAGCCTGCGGAAGTACCCTTTGCATCCTGATCCGCAGTCGTTTGATGGCAACTGAGTCGCCCGCGCGCGGTCTGGATCCACATCAGACAACACGTGACCATGGCAATCACCCAGCAACGGCACTGGACCGCTGAGAGCGAGATCTGCCATCAAATATATCGTTCAGAAGAAACATGATGTAAATGCACCTTACATCGCACGTGTGGGATGCACACGACTGCATGTGCTGTGTGGCATTTCAGTAGTCCAACTCGTGCGCACGCTCAGGATTCTACCTGCCGATTGCAAAAAATCGCTGTTATGAAGGTGCTTCCTCGTGCTGCGCCTGTGTCAGGCCGTCCGATTGGATGCAGACCCGCGCAGGGTGCGAGGAGCACCATTGCTCGTGTTGTAGCTGCCCCCACACCAGCACCGCCCGTAGAGCATGAAGCGGTGAACCATCAAGAGAAACCCTTTACAGCAGATATTGAGAAGCTTCAGCTCAACAAAGAAGTTGCGACAGACCTGTACAAGGACATGAAGTTGGGCCGTGACTTTGAAGACATGTGTGCGCAAATGTACTACCGCGGCAAGATGTTCGGATTCGTTCACTTGTACTGCGGTCAGGAAGCAGTTTCCACTGGTATCATACGACTCTTGAACAAGGGAGACTACGTATGCAGGTGCTTTGCTGTTCCTGAAAGCATACCAATCCGTTTGCAGCAGCTGTTTCTACCTCAGCCTGCAGAATTCAATCTTAAATTTGTGAACATGACTTAGTGTTCGCAATGGTATCGCTTGTGTTTTCACCCTGGTATCACTGGGTGCCCATCAAGTGCAGTATTTCAGCACTCTCCTACCATATATGTTCTAGACAATCACAGTTCCACTGATAGCGAACACTCCGCAATTTGATTTGTGGAGAATGTGTAGCCTACTGTCATGTTTGCAGCATTCAGAGTCCTGATGCATGGCTTGTAACAACTTTCCATTTTTGGTTACTTCACAATGCTATGCAGCACCTACCGTGACCACGTGCACGCCATTTCCAAGGGATCTGACCCCAAGGCTGTCATGGCTGAGCTGTTTGGCAAGAAGACTGGCCTTTGCCGTGGGCAGGGTGGCTCGATGCATATGTTCGACAGTGAGAACGGCCTGCTTGGAGGCTATGCCTTCATTGGAGAAGGAATTCCTGTAGGGCTTGGTGCAGCATTCAAGTCCAAGTACAATGTCGATGTGCTGCACCAGGACGGACCATACAACGTCACTGCGTCGTTCTTCGGTGATGGCACCTGCAATGTGGGGCAGTTCTACGAGTGCCTGAACATGGCGGCACTCTACAAGCTGCCCCACATCTTTGTGGTCGAGAACAACAAGTGGGCGATCGGCATGTCGCATGCGCGCTCCACCTCGTCCACCGCTGGTGATGAGTACCCTTACATCTACAAGAAGGGACCTGCCTTCGGAATGCCATCTGTGTACGTGGATGGAATGGACGTTGTCAAGGTCAGGGAGGTGGCGCTGGAAGCTGTAGAGCGTGCACGCAGGGGGGAGGGCCCAACCCTGATCGAGGCGGAGACTTACCGTTTCCGAGGCCACTCCCTTGCTGACCCAGATGAGCTGCGCAGCAAGGATGAAAAGGCAGCTTATGCGGTGCGCCTCTCCCTGATTCATAACAAGGACGCCCTGATCTCATGAGCGTTCTGCTAGTGCAACAACATCATGTACTCAAGTGTATACTCTCTCTCTCTCTGCTGCCTGTGATGGTTGCGCACAGTCGCACACCCTCGCTTCAGGCCCATGACCTATTTGAGTCGAGCAGTGAACAACCACCAAAAGATGACGACATAACGTTGATCATGTGCAGGCACGTGACCCTTTGCCAGCATTCCAGGCGTTCTGTAAGACGCACAACCTCTTGAATGACGAGGATTTCTCGGCCATTGACGAAGAGGTCAAGGCGATTGTAGAGGAGAGCGTGGAATTCGCAGACCAATCACCCAAGCCTGAGAAGGGCCAGCTGTTAGAGAACGTGTTTGTTGATCCAAAGGGTTTTGGAATTGGGCCAGATGGCAAGTACCGCTACACCCAACCGGGTTTCACCTCTGGCTCAGTGCAGGTGTCTTAGTTACTCGTCAGATTTACAGGGTGAGTAAGCTGTTGCGTCAGCTCCCCTAAATTGCTCTCTACTGATTGGTTGTGTATCCCGTAGTCTTGCATGGGTTGAAAGAAAAACTATTAATCATCTGCAGGCCAGTTACGACTGCCAGTCCGCGATAGTTGTGTCCGGCCTACTATTCTGCACAGGCTGCTTTGCCCTTTTGTCTGCTTTCAAGGCCGCTTTGCCTACTGCTGAGGTCGCAAACTGGTTGTGTCTCGCTTGTGCCTGCACACACAGTTGATGACATGGGTGTGGATTCTGTGCCTTCCGGTTTGCAGCATGGCACAGCATTCATTCTGGGACATTCCAGCAGATTCCAGAATGATAACTGAATAAACCTAGGGCGCTAGTCTCGTGAATCCGAAATGTGTACCGGATGATCTGGCTGGGAGTGGCAGTCCGTTGGGTCGTGAACATCTGTGACTCGTGCATCACTTCACAAATATGGCACCGCAATTTCTGGTTCTGGGGAGTGTCCTACGAAGCAAAGAGAGTATGTAATGTTCATACCGCAGCTGCTGCTCTTGCTCGAGCTTCCCTGTCTTCCTCAGTGGGCGCCGCTGTGGGACGACTGCACGACTCGAATTTGTACAATCAGCAAAAACCTCAAATGAGCACGGCACTCAGTGCTCGGTTGTCCGAAACGTCCACAGGATGAGCACACACCTGGGCCTTGTGACTACGTGATCTGGCTGTGTCCCCCCACAACACATACTGAAGCAAGCTCCCATAAGAACTCAATCCTTTCCCCTGTTATGAACTACAGATGCTCGTGTGGTTAAGAATCGACCCACTGCAAGCGTGAACGTTACGCCAAACGTGTAGGTAACAGCAACACGATCTCTGTAAGAAACTGCGCATGTATGATGGAATATTTTACCAAGAGTGCCCATGCTGTTCTTGTTTTACATTTTGTTGCATGCAGATAGGTGTAGTCCCATCTGTTCTGTCCCGACCTAACATGTCGTGCATGCCCAGAAACACTCAGCATGTCTGATAACACATGTTACACTTTGGCGATTACCCTCATTACTTCTCCTGTCACAGAAATAATGTTACAATTTTAATCATCCCATGTAAATGCCTCAACTGAGAAACTGGCGCAGAAGGGCACTTCCCGTCCATCCATTGCAACCACCTCCTCGGTCAGTCATCAAAGACAATAGCCCCGAGCTCCTTTTGTACCCACATCCATTGCATGCCCGAAATACTGCTATAGGCACAGTGGTATAAGTCATATCTTGCTCATTGCAGGCATCACAAGCTGCTTGTGAAGCACGTGAGCCATCATAGGCAGTGCATCAGCCCCAAACCAAACTCTGTGGTAACGTGCAATTCCAGGACCATCAACACACATATAAGGGACACCAAACGCGCCCTCGTGAGCTGCCTCATCTGTGGCAGCCTTCAGTGCATGCTTGACCTCTGGCGTTGTGGTGGCAGCCATCAGTATCCTCACCTCCTCCTGTGAGAATCCAGCTGTGCTGCACATCCCACAGGGGATCATTTTTTACATGTTCCCCATTATTAACGTCTTGCCCATTATGCACATCCATAATGGGGAAGTCAGGTATTCTTTGCAGTGTCTTAACGAAGCATTCTGCCAGCACATGGCATGAAAAATGAACTGGCCTAAAATCGAGCTCCGTTCGCGATTGAGATATCGCGCAGAGATAGCATGCTGTGCTCTACAGCGAATATGCATGCAATGCATATAGTCTATCTGATGTAGACTATATGCATTGCATGGAGTACTGATAAAAAAGTACATTTCAGTGGCTAATGCGAGGCAGGATTGTTGCTCGTCAGGCTGCATGCAATATACACTTTCTGCTACGCGATGAGGGTGGTGTACTGACGAGCCATGCCCAAATTCGGGCAGCGTCATATGCTGTCGTGATTCCACTGCTCATGATGTAAGATCAGAGCACGCCTGCACAAGGGCACAAGTGCGCCATCCGCTAGTATGCACGGCTTGCCCGCATGCTCCACCATGATGCAGTGGTACAGCTTGCTAACCAGCTTCCTGCACCGTGCATCGCTGCTCCCCTGCAGGCAGTCAGCTGCCGTTATGTTACACGCTTTGCAACCACATACGGTGGAAGGGAGGAGTGGGCAGGCTCAGCTGCGCCAGGCTCTGAGTGTACCGCATCGGGACAGGCGTGGCTGGTGACACACATGCTGTAGGAGGGCTGCTGTGAGCAATCGAATTCCTGGCAACGAAGCGAAGTATGGCTCCACTGCAGTCTTTAGCGCTCGGCTGTTGGAAGGCAGCCCCTTCCAGGGAATGCTGTGCAGAGCACTCCTGCGGCGCAGGTCCCTGATGTTGTACTGCCCTGCACCGCAACGAGTATAGGCCCATTATCTTGGTCGCTACATGCTCAGATGTTCCACGACAAGTGGGCACAGGGCCAGTTCCCATGCTGTGCGATGTGCTCCGCACGAGTTGCTGTAATGCATGTGGGTCTGTAGAGTTGATCAGAACATTTGCTCCCCTTTGCACTGATGTTCCCTGCCGTGTACTGTTGCCACTGAAGACGAGCACCTTTCAGTGGCACGTGGGCGGGAGGGGAGTTGCCTGCCTCCCGAAGCAACACTCCAAGAAGAACTGGCTTCAGAACCAGCTCCACGTCCCACAATTTTTCATGCCTGTACTGCACCGTAGTATGAGAAAGTAATGCGTCACATGGGACACCTGCCCACGTACATCACACTATAAAAACTGCACCTGAGCAGCAGCTCATATGCAACGTAGCTGAAGGGAGATTCAATGTCGAAGTAGAGAGCTATTTTCGTCGTCATTTCACATTCACGCACCAGTCAAGACGGCACAATACTGGCAAGAAGCTCTGCACAAGGACGCTGATTCTGCCAAACGCGCGATAACTTGGCTTGGCGAGTTTTTGAAGTGTTGCTCACTACCGATTCGGTAGTCACCGAATCATTGATAAACCACACAGAAAATACGGCCTAAGTGGCTGACCAAAAACATGGAATCAGCAGCTGGCAGAGCCATCGCGACGCAGCCTGCATGAAAAAGGGCGAGCAATCTCCCATCCAGTACGATGAAGTGTCCGATCGGATTTTGTCCCCGAAACATTGCATGACTCTATCTCACTAGATTGCAGAGCTCTCTTACTAGTTTACAGCAAAAAAAGTCTTGATGGAAGAAGGAAAAAAGGGCTGGCCCATGCATCTTTGTGGCCCATGCACGCTCTGGCCCGGGTATCACTCTTAGCTCAAGCTGGGGGCACAAAAAACTGAGCTGAAACCGAGCAGGCGCAGTCCCCGAATAATTCAAGTTTTTTACGACTTGTGGTGTGCCAGGCCATGCCCAGGACGGGCTGAGGCCTGAACAGCTCCAAAGGGGTGGAACGGAGGGGGGCGGGATACGGGGCCAGGTGGGAGGAAGCAAAGGCCTCACAGGGCGATGCACAGGCCACTGGCAAAGACTCGCTGGGCCACAGGCACTGCACCATCCGCAACAGCGGGCCACACCGTCAGGATGCATGCAGCAAGGGCGGAGCAGAGCACCTCCCGCCCACAGCCAGAGACAACCAGTAGGAAGGCCGCAGGGTCGAACACCCATCAAGCACAGCATGCGCGAGCAGTGAGCGGAGCAAATGAGTGGATATCCGGAGCACAGCAGCGGAGCAGCGCAGGAATGCGGGCTGCACAGAGCGAACTCTCATGAAATCGGCGTGGGCTAATATGTACAAGGTCACACGAGCTTTCGGGGGAGAGTAGGTGATGGAGAGGCAGAGGTACGGCAGTGGAGGCACGCGCGCGGTGGGCATTCGAGAACGTGCGCACCCTGCAAGCCCGCGGGCAAGGGATTCAGCAAGGCAGCCAAACTGCATCAGGGGCGAATAGGGGCCCGGACATCATCCCATACTCGAGTACCGTGCGGATGGCGGAGTCAGGGCTGGAAATTGAAGGTTCCGGCCTTCACAGTAACGCCTTATTTAAAAGCAGTAACTAGATGTCAAAAAAGAGCAGATTACAATAATCAGATGCACGTCAAATTTAACTATTCATTTCTCTCCATGTGCCCCAGAACAACGCCAAATTGTAAATTCAAGGTATACATTGTCATCTGATTTGAGGGATGCAGCCGGAGGGCTCTCCTGCTGTCACAGGCTTCTTCATGCACATGGGAAGGCGAAGCAGTCCAAATCTGTGCTTGAATCTCTTGATGGGGAGTGACAGGTGCTGCAGCAGCTTGACAGCACCACCTTGCACCAACATCACATCATGCATGTACATGGTGCTGTATTGTGATTGACATGTGCGCCCGGCATGCGCTCAAAATACCTGGCCAAGATTATTTAATATGAGAGGAGATTAAGTTTAATCTGAGTAGATTTAATAGTGGGCGAAAATCAGACTAACGCCTAATTTCAATGCTTTAATCTGCTGCAATTGAAGTAGGTGAGTTACATGAGTCATCATGTACAGCCCTAGGCAGAGTGGATGATGCAAAGTTCGACATCACTTCTGTATGCCATATCCAAGTAGGGCTTCAGCCTCTGATCCCCGAAGGGGCAGTAGGAACTTGAACTTGGGGGAAAGAACTTCACGGCGATTCCAAAGCTCACAAGGTGATCCAACGAGCTTGACATGGCATGCAACTCTCTTGTGCCCATCTTTGTGCGGCAGCATGCATCCTGTCCACTGCTGCTGCTGCCTGTGGGTGGCTCCTTTTCTCTTTTGGTGTGGTGCATCGGCGATGCAGCATCGCTCTCTGCCATGTGCTTGCGCCATTGGTCTCATGAAACGTGGTGCCCTTTGCCGCCCCCTTGCCTGCACTGAAGCTCATCTTGGCTGCAGCTTCTGTTTTCTCCTGCGCACACCAACATCGCACCCACTGCAAGTGCTTTTATAGGGCTGGAGGCCACGGGGGGGAGGGGGGGCGTGTGGCCTCCTCCGTACAGCTGCACGATTGCCATGCAGATACTGTGGGTGCTAGGCAAAATCATGCATGCGTTCATTTTCCACCCCCTGGTGTACATGCATGCACAAGCCTAGTGACCATGCAGGCTTGCGGCAGTGTGCGGCGGCACCTGCCCCTGTGGCCACCGTTCGACGCACGGCAGCCTGCTGCTGCTCACCTACATGCGTCAACTGCCGGCCTGCCTGCGCTATGATGTGAGAATTATGTATCAAGTGGTCGACCCATGCATGTTGAGTGGACCTTGTAGCCACCTCACTCTTGTTGCAACGCTTTGGTGTGCTGTGTGTCTTCGCTGTGCCTCAAATCCACTGAGGAGCAATTAACAACGGCAGCATTGAGCTGCAAATGTGTGCAGTGCCAGCATACATCTGCAATACGTGATCAGCTCCACCAGTCCTGATGTCGCCGTGGGCTGGAATCGTCACTCAGCTCTCCCACAGAGGGGCCTCGGTCGGGGGGCCATCTTGCATGGTGGCGGGGTGTGATGCGCCCCAAAGTCACAGTGTCTCTGCGTGTCTCTGCAGAAGGCTGTGCTGCTGCGTTTGCAAACTTTTGGTCGCCTGCCGCATGCATGACAAAACGCGTGACTAGTCATCAGGCATCCAACTTCCACAGGGCTGATGGTGCCGGTTTCCTGCTTGAATGAAACACACTGGTTATAGGGCATTGAGTATACTTAACTGCACTGGTGAGCCGTGATCGTACGTCTCTTGCAGCACTGATGACGACAACTGCTCAGCTGTTTCGCACAATTTCCTGCTTCTACGTCGATGGCTTGTGCGTTGATTCAATCTTTTGCAACGATACATCTTAGGTCTACGTCAGCACATGCAAGAGAGGCTCAAACTTCCCTGTGCAACAGATGCGGGGTGCCAGTGTCCACCGTCGGTTCAAGATGACGCCTGTCACATGCCATCCCAGGATTCCGTTGGAAACTTCGCCAATTTTAGAAAGAAGGGGCTTCTCTAGTCGTGTGCGTGCTGCGGACGGGAAAATGGAAGACCAAGCGGGGATTGCAGATACAGGCGCCACACACCGCATTCATGACGGGCCACACAGACCAGCTGCCTCCAACTGGCGCTGGATACTCGCCCTGAGCACGATTGCCATCCTGATATGCTACGCTGATAGAACCAACATTTCGGTTGCAATTGTGCCCATGTCCAAAGAGTTGAACTGGTCTGATGTATACAAGGGCACCGTCTTGAGCGTCTTCTTCATTGGCTACGCCACAACCCAGGTAAATCAAATTTCAACTTGTTTCACGCCTGGAGGACTGCGACCTGTTGGTGAGTAAGGCATGGCGAGCACATACGATCTGGTGACCTGCAGATGCTGGGTGGCACTTTGGCAGACAAGCACGGTGGTAAACGGGTGCTGGCAGCAGGTGTTGTGCTGTGGTCTATATTTACGTTTCTTACCCCTGATTCTGCTGCCATGGGCACCGTGGTGCTCATCTCTTGCAGGATTGCCATGGGCCTTGGGGAGGTGTGGTGCCTTCCTGTGCCACTGTGCCCTGCTGCAGCGCTGCAGCATGCTTCTCGCAGCACTGCCGTGCTCAAAAAGAGCACAGCGTCCAGAGTGTTGCTTTTGCGCAGGGGGTGGCCTTTCCAGCAGTGCATTCTGTCATCTCTGCGACTGTGCCACGGGCGCAGCAGTCCACCGCTGTGGCCATCGTCACTGCAGCTTCTTACACAGGTACTACTACCCATGCACTCTACTGTGTTACCCTGCCTTGTGACAGGCTTGCCCATGAGCGGCTGCCTGCATGCCAGGCCAGCGTGCGCCTCAACTGCCAGGCCGTATCTTGTTCTCACAGCAGGAAATGTACCAATTCGGTGCAGGCACGACCATAGCATCAGGAATCAGCCCTCTGATCATCTCGAATATTTCATGGCAAGCTGTGTTCTACATCTTTGGGGCTTCTGCAACACTCTGGCTGCCCTTCTGGTTCGCAACTGAGATTCCAAAGCAGAAGCTGCCTGAGGTGGCGTCGCAGGCTGCCAGTGACGCCATAGCGCAAGCTCCATCAGATTCTGTTCAACTTGAAGCGGTGCAACCAACACCGGAGCTGTCTGCCAGCAGCGCATTGGACGGCGCCAGCGCTGATACGCATCGGCTGATAGAGAGGGCCCCCTCACCTCCAGCGCCAGCAGGAGCCGCAGCACACAGCCAATCAGAGTTTGCACAGTTCTTAGGCTCTGTGGGGATGGATGCTGGATTTGTGGGGCTCACAAAACGCAAGGAAGTGTGGGCAATATGTGTAGCGCAATACTGCAACAGCTGGGGTGCTTATGCGTTGCTTAACTGGCTGCCTACATACTTTTCAGAGCAGGTTCGTACCATCACCCCTGGATGCTTGCACGTGCCTCTTGTATGGTGCTCATGTACATGTGGCCTGCGTCTTCCCCTTTACACGCTCATAGCAAATTTGACACGATTCTGTGAACAGAGAGCTGCATGCAGTATAATGTGGGCCTCGAGCAGCTTGCCGAGTACACCGTCCTGCCTCCACTCGCTCAAGTTTTCACTGGTACGCCCTGCGCTTCTTGCCACTCTTGTTGACTGCAGTGAATGCTGTGTCACTTTGCGTCAGTTTCAGCAGATGCTGGTGGCAGCGAGCGGGGCTCATGGTGTGCAGGCAGCTTAAGCGGTGTGTTGGCTGACAGCCTCATCCAGCAAGGATACTCCGTCAAGGCTGTGCGGCGCTATCTGCAGGCGCGCTCCCACCCCCCCCCAGCTCATCTGATGGAACTATGGTGGAAACTTGTACTGGATGTTCTACACGCACCAGCGCGCCGTATCATGTGTGCCTGCGGGTGTCAGAACACTTGCTGTGTGGGACTGGTGGGCCAACAGGGACAAGGTGGATTCACGTTCAAAGCTGGCTGTAGGTCATTGGCATGCTTGGCCCTGCATTCTGCCTGCTTGCAGTGTCGGCCCCTGGCACGGGAAGTTCAGCAGCGACAGCATCTATACTTATCACCGTGGCGCTGGGACTCAATGCTCTGACGCTCGGAGCTGTCAGCGTGAGCCAGTTGGACATTGCTCCGCGACACGCAGGATCCATTTTTGGCCTGGGCAACACTTGTGCAACACTGGCAGGTTTGCTGAGCACGCGTCTCACAGGAGACATTCTGGAAGTGACAGGGTCATGGGCAGCAGTGTTTTCTGTAACTGCTGTGCACTTTATAGCAGGTAGTGTGGCGTGGTGGGTCTGGGTGGGAGACAGTCCGCTGCCTGAGGATCGGCTGTCGTAGCGTATGTGGATCGATGCCTGTTCATGCATGCAATCAGGGACATGAGGATCAGAGGGTGTCCCAGTGTGTGTGCCAGTGCAGCGCACTCTAGAATCTCCCTTGTAACGAAAGAATGCTTCCTCACTGCATTGGCCCTGAGCGGCCCCCATAGCATGCATTCTGCTTGTTCCAGTAATTGCTCCGATGCCCACATCTGGCAGCATACTTGAGAGTTTCTGCTCCGGCATGTTTCAAGGGTGCAAAAGCATATTCGAGATTGACCTCATGTTACAAGAGTATGTGCATGGAACCATTCGCTGCCACATGGATCTACAATGCAGTACCGTTTGAGCTCTCGAGGACCGCTTTCAGAGACAGCACTTCTGTGCACAGCAAAGACTTGTGGCTACCAGCCACAGTTGACGAATGTGACTTCGCTGCATGCCGAACACTATTTGCGAGATCATCGACTCTCTTGTAGGCAGGCAGGTATTCAGAGGTTGGACTCTTCATATTTGAATGATCAGGCAGGGAAATACTAGAAGATCTCGGTGAATTATTGACACTCTGGTGCTCGCCCTCTGCGCTGATACAACTGCTGGAGCGGCTGCGTGAAGCGGCTTTTGCAAAGGCAGCCCCTTTCCTGGACCCACCCTTCACATCCCCACGCACTGCCTGGTGCTGAACACCGGAAGACACACCTGGCCTGTCAGCAGACGAGCCATCATGGCCATGCATAGACTGCGGACTTGACACGCTTGATGACCGGCCCCGCTGATTCCTGCACTTCAATCTATCGAGGGCTGAGTATCCCGGTGTTGTTGGCGAGGATGTCATCGTAGGCTCCTGTGCGAGGGCCTCTTCTGCCGCAGCCCCAGCCTTGCCCTTCTTGCTCTTGAGCTCCTGGAAAGAGTCGACCGGAAGCACCTGGACCTGTGTTCTCCTCACGTTCGACTTGTGGCTCAAGCCTGAACACGACGCTGCGAGCCTTCTTGATGCCGCAGACTGGCTGGAAGCCCTCTGGCCTGTGACCCCGTGCCTGCCCTGTCTCTGTTGAACAATCTCTGGTTCCTTGCAAGAGTTGTGGGTGTTCTTGAGAAGGTTGTGCAGCAGACTGTTGCGCAGCCTGCTGGATGCTCCCGGCGCCCTGGCCTGTAGCGGCGCAGACAGGGCGGGGGCTGAGGAGGGCCTCGGCATGTGCGGGGAGAGGTCGGGGCTGGGGTCGTTTTGGCTGTCCTCCTGGCTTGAGTGTGCTGCTGCTAACTCCCGCTGCTTGGGTCCGCAGTTGCGGGGGGCTGCTAAAAGACATTGAGTATCTGCTGGAGGGTCGGGACTCAGTGTTCTGCAGAGGTGGGCTCTCAGTGTGCTGGGAAATGTGCAGTGAGTTGTCTCTGTCCCTGCAGCTTTTGGCGGCCTGCGACTGGGTTGAGGAGGCCGGGGTGGGCGGCCGCCCTGCCTGCTGTAAGGCCGTAGAAGCTCTGCTTCTGACCCGAGAGGCTCCCTCAGCTTTGCCAGCAGCTCGCGGGGAGGCAAGACGCGGTTGTGTGTTGCATGCTCTGACACCACATCGTCTCCTCGCAAGCTCTGCAACTTGGTGATCATCGAGCTCAGCGCCTTGCACCCTGGCGTGTGTGTGCACAGGGCTTGATGGCCTCCCAGGGCTGTGAGATATTGTGCTTGATCTACAGACATCCACGCTGGAATACGCCCTTGCAGCGGCTGTGCCTGTTGAGTGCTCACATCTGAGCGTGCTGCTGTGTGAGGTTGGGGAAGTGGGTGCAGAGGTGATGTGCAATGCAGTGGAGCTACACAAGGGGGCGGGTGGCCTGTCACAGGGCACATCAGCTTGCTGTGGTGGTGGTGGCGGGCGGGGGGCTCGAGTGACGTGGCTCTGCGTCCCTGCTGCTGGGCCTGGTGGCGGTGCCTGGGTGGAGAGCAGGAACGGGCCTTGTGGTTCTGCGGCGGCATCATCGTGCATGGCGCACCGGTCGTAATGTTGCAAGATTCCACATGGCCCCATGTGCATGGCGCCGCGCTCACAGGGCGCCGGGCCGCCTGCATGTCCTGCCCAGGAGCGAACGAGTCTGGCGGTGCAGTCCGAGGCTGGCAGTCTCGTTGAGTGTGGCTGAATATCTGCTGCTGATGAGGTGCTTCGATGGCCTCTGTTGCGGGTGGGGCTGTGTTCTGGTGCAGAGAAGTTTCTATCAGACCGACAGCTGTGTCCAGGGATCTGCTGCTGTACATCTGAGCATGCCGCGGAGGGGCTGAAGCCCCATTGCGGCGATCGTGAGCGCCTTGCGCCACACCCCACCCCGTGGCAGTAACAGGCTGCTGCGGATACGCACAGTGTGCCATTTGCACTTGCGGACTTGTGCTGGCAACAGGAACTCTGTTGAGGGCTGCAGCTACGTTCCAGGCAGTGCGTGGATCTGGGGGATGCGATGCTGCATGGGCTTGGCAGAGTTGGGGCGCTGCTGCGCATGATGATTGGGGGGGCCCATGAGTCTCTCTTTGCGGCAGGTGGGGTTGGCATGCCTGAGTTGTAGCAGGATGTAGAATGGTGCTGTGTGATGGTTTGGGTGGTGGCGCCAGAGAGGGCTCTGCGAGCCTGTTGCAGGAGTGCGGAGAGGCGCTGCTGTGTCTCGCGCAGGCTGTCGGACACTGATCCAGGTACGGGGGAGGAAACGGGCCTGGATTGCAAAGCGGAGCGTGCGGGGTCACTGTGCTGGTGTGATGCTGTTGGGGGTGGAAAGATGGCGCCGCGTGTGTTGTGTGAAGGAGCGACTTCCGGGGATACACTGGGGAGCGCAGGTGGAGGGGACGAGTGTGAGTGGGAAGTGTGGCTGCTGTTGGCGCTGTTGACTGTGGTGGGAAATGCAGTTGGTGATGTGAAGGGGCTTGGGTTGGGGGTGGGATGGTTGGGCGGAAGGCGGCCAGCAACGCAACCAGCTGCTGTGCCGCGCTCTGCACAGCAGTGTGCGAGTCACCATCAGGCACCTCCAACGTCATGACAATATGCTGAACTGGGGCATCTGCATGCATGTGCAACCTTTCTGACTGCGTGAAGAAGCATGCGGCGCCACCAGCGCGGAGCATGTGACGACAGGGCACACATGCAGGTGGCGGTGAAAGACCAAGAGGGCGCAGGACGTAGATGGTGCATGAACAATAGCAATACGTCTCCAATCACTTGACGGTTTAGTAAAGGATATCCGACCAAGCAAGTGAGGTGCGCTCACACCTGCACCCTGTTCAGTTGCGGTAGTCAAACGAATGGACGCAGGCAGGCCTGCATCCGACTGCGATGACACTGCTGGGGCCTGTGTGCCTCTGTCAGCAGGAGTCTGCCACCCATGTATCGGCTCCAAGTGCACTGACTTCTGACTCGATGCCTGCTGCCCCCCTTGTGTCATGCACGCACTTGACATGTTCTCTTGGTGCTGTTGAGAGCTGCGGGTGCACGAATCACGAAGCAACTGCTCTTCTGATTCCCCTTGCCTGTAGCCATAAGACTGGCTTGATAGCGCTCCAGAGTGTGCAGATTCTCTGTGGTAGATAGTTTCTTTCACTGCAGCTGCATCAGAGCCAGATGCTGCGTGGTGTCGCAAAGAAGCCTCGCCCTGCAACAACTCCTCACGGCTGTCCCTGCTGGCGTCTGCGCCACCTCTGTCAGACTGCCCTGCAGCCGACGAGGCCCCCACCTCACGCCCTGCTTCACCGGCAGCCTCTGGTGAGCAACCAAGAAGTGCTGCGAGTTGGTCCCTCTCAGCACCACTCTCCTTTGCCCTTGCTTCATTCATGTGCCCAGGCGGTCTCGGAATGAGTCTTGAATGTCTTTGCCCGTCCTCAACAGCCCTCACGGCAGCTACCCCAGGAGTAGCACATGATGGTGATGGAGGCGGACTCCTGCTCTTGGACCGGCCAGGTGACCTATGTGTGGAAGGTTTCCGAGATGAAGATGCTGGATGCCGCAATGGCGCCCTCTGTTGAGTGGGCTGTATGGGCAGAGCTGCAGGTGGATGGCCGCTCACGCTACTGGTGGCTAGAAGTGGAGCTGGAGGAACAATGATTGATGACTGTGCAGAGTTATCAATTGGTGGTGGCTGTGTGTTGCTCGGCAATACCTGCAACACGGGCACCCCGATGCAAATGGGCTCTAGCACATGTGCTGCGGTCGGCGTGTTTGCAGTATCTGCTGGTTCTTCATGCTTTTTCTTAATCAAAGAATCCTTCAGCTCCACGGGAAAATGCACTGGATGAGATTGCGAGCTGTGGCTGCAGGAGCGGGATGTAGCTGGATCACGGTTACAGGGTATTAGTGGTGCACTAGCGCGCCTGGGAGCGAGGAGAGTGGTTGCTGCTGAAATTTCTATGTCGGCATTTGGACGCTCAGCATTCTGGACTTGGGGCTTCGGTTCAGGGGCAAACACTTGAAAGCTAAAGTCAAAATTGCTCTCATTCGCGCGTTTGCTTGCAGCTGCCTTGCGGGCACCGCAGCGTGCAGTCCTGCATGCAGTCCTGGAGTCAATGAATATTTCCATGCTGCCAACAGCCTACTCGCATTATTGAAAGCCTACATGCCTGTAGCCAACAGAGCTCTCAACAGATCGTTGAAGTGCAGCAAGGGAACGTGACATCCCAACTAGGGCGTACCGCTGTGCTGCTGCAAGTGTTGCACGAGCAGCAGATGTATCTTTCACTGCTGATGGCCTTGCAGCTGCACTCAACTGTTGTCCCTCCATCCCTTCTGCTTCCCCAGAGCTCTTCTGGTGCAGCCACGGCCCTTTCCTGCTTGGCACGGTGCTCACCTTCTTTACGACAGGCTTGCCTGGCTTTTCCTCAGAAGCCACTGAACGCAGTTCTGATGCAGGTAGCATGGACTTGAGGATGCTCAGACATTCTGACGCAGCATCTCTGCAGTGCTTGATCTGGTGATACCGTGCCTTCGTGAGACTCTCATGCAGCAAGGGTCCATGCTTGGCCACAGGTGACAGTGCATGAGGTGCATCAATGCCAAGGGCAGAACCAGATGCTTTGTCATTCATTGCAACATTCTCTTGCTCTGGAACAGCAAGGAGACATGCACTTAAGGTGCGAACAGCCTCCATGACAACCTGCACCTTAGCCCAGCAGAAATGATAGCTAGCACAAAGGCTGCACCGTGCAGCAATCAGATGGGTGGAAAGGTATAGGACTGCGGCACCAGGTCATGCATCTAAACGAGTAGAATGAGAAAAGCGGTTTCCCAAAACACTTTGTCGAGACAATCACACTGCACAATGGAAACACTGCCCAGAGTAACTGCAGGCATTGATGATACTGTACATGAGGACGGAAAATTCAGTTGTGCTGCATACCGACCAGTGTCTCTGTGAGCTAAGAGCACGCAGGACCACCAAGATGGTGGTGTTCGTCAAGCGAGGGTCATGCAGTGTGAAGGACTGCATCTTGGACCAGGCTGCCTGCAGAGCTTTGAAGCTACCACAATTATCGGTTGGCATTCCCCCTTGCAGCATCAGGGTTCCAATCTGTCGCGCGGTGGCATGCAGAGGTTGACCCAGTTGCTGCAATTGTGGTGGAACGGCATCAATGGCACTTGCAAGCAGTGAGCCTGGGCCATCACAGTGCGGACGTTTCCCACGAGCGCTACAGCTACTTTTGATCAAAGGCTGCATGATGGCGGAAACACTAGCCTCATGGCTCCCAGCATCTGGACTCACATCACCCATGTGTGATTCTGCAAGCAGGTTGTCTCTCATGTCTGAGCTCCTTCCCAGTTAGCAGATTCATGCACATCAGCATTGGAGGCAACGTACTTACGCCTGCTGATTCGACGACTGCAGCTGTCAGTTGCTGCATAGCTTGGAGACAGGAAGGTGGCCTGCCTGCAGCTGCTAGGTTGTTCGTGAGCTGCTCGACTATCCATGCCAGCTGCCTGTCTACCACCGGAGCAGGACATGACTCCAAGACCTGACAGACTAGCTTACACCTCCAGATGAGCGCTGAATTCCCACAATCTTTCAGCCCTGCAGCATAGCGTGTTGGAGTCTATACCAAGCTCTCGAGCGCTCCAGAGCTATCGAGGCACGTGTTAGCACACCCTTTAGCAGAAGCGATATCTGAGAATATGTGACTTGCAGCTGCTCATCCGCGTTTGAGCAAAGGAGTGTGGTCAAACTGGCTGCAGCCTGCTCAGCAAGATCCTTGTGCTCCAAATTGCCCAGACAGAAACGCAGTTGCGTATTTAAGCACTGAATTTGCTCAGACATGCCTATGCAATGAGTCATACACTCACACACATAGAACGTATGATTCAGGACTGCTGTGGACTTCAAACATCCGCCAACAGGTGTGGCACAGTCATCAGCTGGCACGACGAGTGCGGGACTTGACTGTGACATACCATGCTGCTGGTGACAAGCATGACAGGTATCAGGCAACTGTAATATGGATAGAAATGCGATTCAAAAACTCTGCCACCATGATGACTTGCCGAAAGAAGTCGGAGAACTCCTGTCAACACGAGAATTCAGCTCGGAACATGCAGACGCCCCCACATGTGTCTACATATAACAAACCGTCCGTGACAAATGTACGTGTTTATATTAGTTTGTTGAACGTGTGGTTTTTCCCGCTTCGTACAGTGGCTAGAACATATGCTGAACACTGTGTTGGGCAATATACCTTCCCATAGCGACGTCAGCTAATCACAGGGCACAATCAAGAGTGAAGACTTTAGACAGTGAGCCGATGTATGACAAGGCATCGTGTTCTCCGGCTGCTACAGCTGGGAGCTGAGCTTCCGTAATCAGCTAGGCTTCCAGAGACTCGGTACAATTGGTGATAGCTTCACACAATGCGAAGAATCCTCGTCAAACATCCACTCAGGAGTTCTCCATGCATTCGTGGTCATCTGGTTCGGCCGCCAGAGGTGCGGGTGGCACGGATAGTGCAGGCTGCAGCTGACAGCAAGCACACACTTGGGGTGCCTGTGACGCTACAAATGAGCGACCTTCCCCCAGACGGAGAAACATTGACAGACTTCGAGCTTACTTGTGATCCTGAGGAGAGAACATGCAAGGTTAGCCCCAGTCGACTGCACAGTTCTGGCAACCTGACTTTCATGATTTCATGATGCCTGAGATTGAAGCAACAGGACCGACGCAAACCCCCTTGCATCATCTGCAGTGCCCCCGTTTGGATTATATCGTTCAATTACGTTCAATGCTCGTGAATATACATCAATGGGTGTGTTTGGTAGTATTGGTGTACGCTCAAAGACACATTGACAAGGATCATAATGCGTGGTGCGTTCAGTTATTTGCACTGCTTCTAGTCATTGCTACTCCTGGTTCTCAGGCAAAAGAAAGACCTGTGTATAGACCCCAAGACACGTCTATGAGGAGGTGTGCCCGTCATGCTATGGTACTGGAAAGGCAGTGTCGATGGCGAGCAGGGCGCGCAAGGGGAAGGGGAAACGGCAAATGGGTGCATGTGTACGCTGTGGAGGCGTAGGTGAGTTCTCATCTTTGATAACACAGGAGAATCCGCTGCTAGTTGCAATGCATGCGCTACTGTAACTCATGTGCGCACACCAATGGCTCATTGGTGTTTGCAAGGCGTCTAGTGTTGCCAAAATTATCTGTTTCCGAAGACATTTATTGTTCCTGATCTTGCAAGTTGCTGAACAAATTACTGAACATCGACTTGATGCTGCTTGCACATCACAAACATCTGCTACCCACACAATACAATGTGTGCAGGGTACCTGAGGCATGTCACATCAAGGTATCAACCGGAAGTGAACGGCAGTTTACAGGGGCCTACTAGCTTGTTCCGACCAAGGTCAGAGAATGGCACAGGTCCAACGGCTACAAATGGTAATGGTGCCAAGCCTCCTTCCAAGAATGGAACAGGCCGTAACTCAGAGACTGGCGCATAGGGGATTCTGGGGAGAGCTCACTCCTCGTCAGCGCAACAGTGAACTGGAAGGTCCAGTGTTGCAGCCTACAACGGCTGTTCAGGAAGGATAAAGAGCGACACATGATACTGCACAAGTGATCAAGTAGGTAGACGTTTAGTGCACAACTTTGACCGGGGCTATACAACTGCAGACGCTGGAGCGACTTTGGTGCCTGTCCTATTTTCGGCTTCCGACTGGGATCCTTCTGACGCCCTTGTAGCTGTTGTGCCCTGCAGAAGTAGCAAGCAGCATGACGGATAGTAATGTTGAAATGCGTACATATAGCTGTAATTGACGATTGCAAGCACTCAGGCGAGCGGAAGCACACACCCCTTTCTTGTCCCCTTTCTTTTCCCCTTTGTGTCCGTCAAAGTGTGCGACACTTGCGCACATCGAAGAGTTCTGTTTGTTGCGCAGCTGTCTTGTTGCTGCTTGCTTTCTACCATCACAACGGAGTGACTCTATCAAATCCTCTTGGGAAATGGACATCAGCCAGTCATACTCACCCTCGTACTCCTTCATGTCATAGTTTGTGATGCCGTGCTTGGCGGACAGCTCCTTGTGCAAGTGACACCAAATCATCATGCGATCGTACGCCCTTGCCGCCTGCTCCTCTGCATCAAAGCACCCCAGCCTGCATCACAGCATGCAGCTATTTGGCATAAAACGCTGTAGAGTGTGACGAATGGACTTGTTTTTCGTTGACTTGTGAAAGCCGCACGAAAAATCCACTCACCAATTGCACCTTGATGGACACTTGAGTGCAAGTCAGTGCACGGACAACAAGGAGCTGGAAGGACGTACGACGTTGGCTTACCCCCACGTCTGAACTGAGCTTCCCAGCGCTTTGTAGGAAACGTCTGATGGACCCCTCGAAACCTTGAGGTGAATGTTCGCCCGGTCACTGTGCGCTGCTGCTTCGTCACCTTGTGGAGTTTACCACTCTGCATGCACGGCAATACTAACAAATCCGCAGCTACGAGAACCAATTAAGTGTGAATTTAAATGTTTCTTAGGCTCACGTTACACAGAAGCCCCACAGGGGCTTCCTAATCCAAGTTCGGTTTGTCTTCGCACCTGATCTAACGTGTGGAGACCTGAGCCGGAATCCGGCAGCACAACTGACGGGCGAGGCTCCGATGTACCAATTCGTAGTCTGCTGGAGGGTCTTTGCTCCCAGTCTTGCGCATCCAGTGGAGCCAAGTCGCGCTGCACGTACACCCACCTTTGAGGGCGCAGGCATGCTTACGCTCAATCAGCAGCAGGAAAAGAGTTTTCACCTGAGCATCAATGTTTACACCCCTTCTGTCGTAGATTCTGGGACGCTTAAACCCAGGAATGTTTGCTATCAAGGGGTGAGGTTGCTGTTCAGTGCCTGACATGATGCCGCCCACAGCCATCTACTGTCCACACCAATAAATGATGTACGATGGTACACTTGTTCGTTGCACCGTCAGAGAGTTGTCGAGCCTACGCGCGCTGAGATTTCTAGTTGTGGATAGGAATGTCTGGCAAACAGCAGTCAAGGAGAGCCTCCGTGTCTATTGCGCCAGTGGATATCGAATTTGTTTTGCACTGCTCTGAAGTCGCTGTTACTGCAGAACCACCATTCTGTGCAGTGATGCATGCATCGCCAGTGAGTGGCCCATTGGACGAGCCAGCCGAAACTCTTCCGCGCGCCGCGGGTTAGATGCGGCCATGCACTATATACTCCGTTAGAATGTGAAGGATTGAACACGGCGGTGCTTTTGTATGGATGTGCTGACATTCCAGGTTCCAGCTCCGCACACCTACATCGAACAGCAGCATCTCCAGACACTGAACGCGGCATTGACATAGCTTAGCACAGATAAATCCAGATGCTTTCAAGCGGATGAACAGTAATTCTGTCGCTGAATTTGCAAACCCTGCTCGATGAGCACTTGGTCACTATCTCGGTATCACAGGGCACCAGGAACCAGAGTTATCGGATCCCCCAACTCTTTGGCCCTTGAACTTCATCCCGCCACTCCAACATGACAGTGGGCAGTCTAGGCTGACCCATCAGAGCCCGGTAAAAAGTGTATTTCTTGTTTATTTTTTAGCAGCATGCAACCAAGGCCCTAACTGCACATGTATATGCCTGTGCGACAGGTGAAAGTTGACAGAAGAGAGATTTCGAGAGCCTTGTGAGCGATGCAGCAGACGACCATCAGCCGGCTGCAGCCAGCCTCCCTGAGCAGTGAATGCATGTTTCATGAATGAGCTCGAGGGAGCCCTTCCATCCCTAGGGGTGACATGTCGCATGACGGCAGTGTGCACCAGGAGTATCAACAGTGCAGTGGCTCACTGCTGGTTGTGTGGTGAACAGATGCAGGAACAGGATGTGCCTCAAGGGCATGGTAGCTGGGCAGCTTGAAATCGCAAGAGAGGTCATGCAGGCATGGAATGCGAGCAAGTTTCCGGTTCCAGTTTGAACTGAGCAGTTGTGGCCATGAGGATGAACTTCTGAGCTGCAGCAGACACAGCAGCAGCCCATTGGCCAGTAGCCCAGATAGCAACTCATTGCGAAAACCTGGCAGGTGCCAGTACGCACTCTCAACCTCTTTTACAAAAAATATTCAAGGTCCGAGCCATAGCTCCATGCATGTCAACGTCTAGAAGCCAAAGAGGACGTAGAGAAAATTCTAGCGACGAGGGGATTGCCATAGACAAGCTTTACCAAGATATTGACACCCAGCGCGCACTCACGTTGGCGAAGGGGTGGCAGCAAGTGCTGGAAGAGCACAACATCTAGTCACAGATGCATGCATGAGAGGCCCAGCCTCATCAGCACAGGCAAGAACCTGCTGCACAGCATCCTCACGGCGAGGGCCCAGCACGTCACGCAGCCCAGCTGCTGCACCTTTAATATCCGCATCTTTCAGCAAGCATCTGCACATCCATGTCTCTCTGTGATACACTCTGATCGAACAGATTATTCTGAAGATGCCTTGGATTATAAACACCAGGGCGCCAGGCTGCCCAGGTGGGCACACATCAACCAGACGCTCTCCATGACAGGTGCATAGGAACAAGACAAGCATTGCATATCGAAACCAGTGAGATCAAAGTGAGGCTGGTGCTAGATCCAAACTGCCACTGATGTTCTTCTGTACACTCACTGACATAACACAGCTGGGCCCTGTGTGGCAGCAGCAGCAGCCGGTAGCTCACCGTACATATCCATCAACTGCCTCTGCCTTGACATCTGGGCTACTGCTTTGCAACATTGGCAACTTGCCTGTGCCAGTAGCATTGCGTGACAGCAGCAGACGAGCCCACAGCCGTGCGCAAAGCACGTGGATGTTGCTGAGCAGCCCTGAAGGAGCATGGGCCTCAAGCTTATGAAGCACAGGGGGACTGCACCACATGGAGCTCATGCCTCGCAGCACCAGCCCAGCTTGAAACCCTTTTCCCTGCACCTGCTCAAGATCATCCCCAGCACGCCTGTCGAGTAATGATACCTTGAGGCAGAGATACCAGGGGCAACAAGTCCATCCAGAATCTGTGAGTCTGGTTGCGACTTGTGATTATAGAATTAGAGTGAACAGTATCGCTTTGTCCTACAGCTCAAGCACTGTTGTTGCTGCCGTGGGGAGTGAAAAATCCTGATGGGCCAAGCGCTGCATGAGCGTCTGCAACGTTGTGCCTCAGCAGTGTCGCTGCAGGCGTGTCACAATGCTCGTCGGTGATCGCGATGCAACAGAGCAACATGTCTTGCAGCATGGCATCAGCATGCCCATCAATTTGTGTGGGCCACGCATGCCAGGATGTGTGATGGATTGCCGGCAGACCACACTTGCTTCTTTACAGCGCAGCCATTGCAGCGCAAGATCACAACAAACCTTCTTTGCGCGAATTATAAGACTTCTCCAGGTAAACAACAAATTATGGAAGCATGGTGGTTAAGGGGCCTCTGATTGGAGGTGGGGCCGCCACCGGCGCGCCGCGTACCTGCCGGCTCCCCCCTGAACGCCGGCCATTGCACCAACCCTCTCCGCCAAACTGCGGTATCCCGGACAACTATCGACTACGGTACATCTGGCAGTGACCCCATGGATCACATGGCAGAGTGTGAAGAGCTGATGACAATGAAGGCAACCACCGCGCACACATGCACTGTGGCTCTTCCTCAAAATGGTTGGGAACAGCCGCGACGTATAGGTTTGTCTGTTTCAAAAACATCTCAGCGTGATGTGACAGTCGTTCATGCAATCATGCTTTGGGAGCAACTGTATCAGTCTGTTTTCGGCTGCTGTGAGTGGGCATACTTTTTCTATGCAGTACAAGTAGGCGCTAGAAACTCCAGGCTAAGCAGCCTAGAGCTCAGGGCACATACGTAACTTGCTAAGGTCCAGCCCACTAAAACTCCTGAATGGGTGCAAGGTTTGCAGCCCTGCCTATCATGCGGTGTACCTTGAGTATAAAGCTTTTCTGGGGAAATCCTGACCGTAGCGGGTACCCAATTGTGTTCCATGGGCTGCGTGCCGCCTGTGTGCAGCTGCGAGGACAATGCAGGCATTAGCAGCTATCATACACAGGCAGGCAGCACGATGAGCTGGAGGCATGCCTGCAAGTTGATACATCGCAGCAGCAGAGAGTCATATGAGGGCGGCAGCTGTATGCTATATGAGCGCGCGCTGAGGCCGTACAAGCTCACCAGTGCTTCCAACCGGAGAAAATCGATGCCGTCTTGATGCTCCAAAAGCCAACACAGCACATCGTCCACCACATGGGAAGGTAGCAACAGTGTCAAATCTTCCAGGCGCTCCACTCTCCTGCACAAGCCTGCGCTGCCCTCAATGCACACACCAAAAAAATTCAGACACAGCGCAATATGGTGCTGTAGCTCATGATCTTGTAACAGTCATCTGCGGACCTGTAGTCTATTCCAGGTACAATTGTCTGATTACATTCTATCTGATGAACGTGTACGGTTGTTTGAGGCATATCAAGCTGTGTGCGGCTGCTGTCACCTTCTGGTGTTCTCATTCCTTGGAGCTCTGTGCCTGTATCTAAAGGTCAGAGGGAGTACTTGCGGATGGACAGCGAATCAAACGCATGGGCAGCTCCTGGGGCACTGTCCCCTGTGGCGCACAGCCTGTATTGGGTCATGAATGTGGTTTTCTGTTCCTGTCTGTCCCTGCACTGCTGCAACTTGTACCTATTCAACTCATGCACACACTCCTCAAGATGGAGGCGTACATCGCATGGCCTTGGAACCGGGCGTTGACACTGTCAAACACCCTCCGGGTGAATGCGAGGTCCCTCTCTGACCGCAGGAAGTCGCGCAAGCTGATGATCTGCAGCTCCTTCAGCCATGGCCACAGCCGCGGAGTGCGCTCACAGAGGCACAGGAAGCGGTCGCTGCTGCGGGCCTTCATGTCCCTCAAGCACGCCTTCAGGTTCACTTGCAGCCTGCACAGCGGCTTCTGGGCTGACAATCACAGTCGCCTACCATCTTGGACCACAGAGAGTCCCGTGCGATCGCCAGTTCAGGCCGTGCAAGGTGGCAAATGTAAGGTGGCAGGTGGATGCTCCATCAAGCCTGTCAGTTGTCGGCAGAGAACACATGTAACAACCAGCAGCATTCGTACCTATATACGACGTGTCTTCCCACATCAACAGCATGGCATGGAGGGAGGAACACAGCGCTTGCAGCAGGCGCGACTGCCTGCTTGTCTGCAGTGCCTGCTGACAAGTTGATGCCAGTGCTGGTGGCTACACCAGGGGCAGATGATGCATCGCAGTCTGCTGGAGTAGCAGTCTCCGCTTCTGGGCTGTCGCTGTAGCCGGGCGCAGGCTTCGCGGACTGCTCATCTGTGGGCTCTGCAATGGTGCATCCGGAGGTGGCCCTCGGGGCGCCTGTGACCACCAGCAGTGGCTGGAACAGAGGCAGGTTGCTGCCATCACTGGTTACATCTGGAGGGAGAAGGAAGTCATACAGGGCAGCAGTGCCCAGGGGCAAGCAGTGCAGGATGACAAGATTATCAAACACGCTGAACCGCATGTCATCCTCCCTGCAGTCACACGCACTGGTCAAGACTCAGCACATTCACACTCTTGTACAACGTGTTGGAGTATTGTGAGGTTCCCATGACCACTGCAGGATAGGCAACAGCACCCGCGCACGCTCATGGTCGAACCGGATCTGTGGCATTGTATTCCTCAATTACTACCGTAGTATGACCAAAACTGCCGTAAATGACTCTCGAGATGGTGCTGCAGTACTATTTGAGTAAGGTTAGTGGTATTGGTATGGATTCGTTGCTTTCTGATGTTTTGGTGCTTGCCAAGTCACTGTCGTTGCCGGCCAAAGACGCTCACGCATCAAGGTTGCAGGCTATCAACTGAAGAGACTGCACAGTGTTGCCCTGTAGGCGATATGAGCCTGCAATGCAAGGGGCTGCTCTGTGAGCAGTCAAAGCGAGGGTGAGAGGGGAGGGCCGCACAGCAGGTCCCTGTCGAGGTGCTGCGCAGGATCAGCAGGCCACGCCAGATCCCCTACATAAGTGACCTCTGCAGCTGAAAGGCTGAGCACATGCACTGCCTGTCTGGCGGCATTCACGATGCAGATGTAGATCCGCGTGCCATTGCCCCCTGGCACGTCCGCCTGTGACCGCAGCACAGTCAAGCAGCCAGGTCCCACGGCACCAGCTGCAGCCACGCTGCCGTAGATCTTTGACAAGTTGAAGCGCTTCAAACGAGTTATTCCCCTCTGCATAACCGTGAGCCCCTGTGCCTCTCCACTGGCTCCGAACCCGCAGACACACGCAAGGCATTGGAATCCTATCACAGGCAGCGTACCTGAACTAGAAACGCAGATAACACAAGTGCATCAGAGCACAGGGGGGCAAGCAGGTGAGGAGGCATGCCTGGCCAGTTATTTGAAGCACCGCCAGATCGAAAGGCGTGGCCATGATCAAAATGCGGCTGTGGTGCTGATACTTGTACCAAACAATATTTCCGATGTCCGTGTTGGCATAGTCCTCTAACGCCTTGCACGATTTGCTGTTATGAAGGGCTTGCTTGCCAAGGGTGAAACACTTCAACCCATGAGTTGTGACGATCACAAACTGTGAGTTGGCACAGGATGTCCACATGAAGCCAAGAAGCCTCCCGCATGTGGGTGGCAATGCCTGCATATCACACAGAGTCCCGCACCGCCCTTTCACACTAAACAAATGTGAAGGCGACAGCGGAGCAAGCATCGCTTGCACCTGAGGCCGCATACCTGTATGAAGGACTGGCCTGAAGCTACATCAAGGAGGTGCACAACGTCGTTTCCTTGTAGGATGGCCAAAACACTCTGCCTAGAAGCAACTTCACTGCTGAAGGCAACCGGCAAAGACAATGCAATGCAGCCTCGCACGGGGCCGCCAAGACCAGCTGGTGAGCGTGCTGTCCACATCATTGTCCCTGGATAGAAGGACACCGTCATCTTGGTCACTTTGGCACTACAAGGTGCAGATGGTGCTGGCAGAGCATCGAGATAAAACGAAACATGTACGAAAAAGGCAGTACTGGTAATCAAAACGCATGTGCCAATGCTTAAGTATGTCAGTGCCTCTGTGCCTGGATATACACGAGCTCGAGGCGGGCTGTGCACAACGTATCTGGTGCAACACACCAAGAAGTGTCGGGTCATGGCCCGCGATGGAGTACGCTGTGATGCTTCCAGTTTGAAACGAATAGACTAGCTCTGCATTCTCGTCCAGGAAAAGCCGACCACCGGTCGCTTTTGCAGCCTGAAGACTGGAGGAAGACCAGGAGACATACTGTGTCATAATGACCAAGCGACACAACGTGACCGCTGAAGACGCGAAGCGAGCTATGCGTGGCTTAAGTTGCCTCGCGCTATGGTCTATCAGTTGCTACAGCAGGTGGTTCACCTGCTTAGTTGTGCCTTTCATTCTATCGGTGGCTTCCTGGCCTCCAAGCTTCACACACTCCTCGTCAGTTCATCCATCCCTAATCCGTCAAGGCCTCCTAATAGTGTTGGCACCTCCTCTGTGGCGCTGGGGCGTTGCAACAGAGGAATGTGTGAGATGCCATTAGGCCAGCCCATAGCTATGCATACAACGGACATATCATGCATGGGCATGCCATGCCTCCTCCTGCATTCAGCTGAACGCCTCCATACAGCATGGGAGGTATGGCTTACTGTACACTACAGCTCACAACGGGCTCGTCTTTTGTGCCTTTGCTGTGGAGACATATGGCGACATGCACAAGCAGGGTTTGGACCACCTGAGACCTCTTGCCGTAGCTAGCACCGACAAGGTGAAAGAATGGGGCTTTCCTTGCAAGTGCAGATCAGGAGATCAGCATGGCGCTTTGCACGGGCAACCATACGCTTTTCCGCTCGGGCGTAAAGTTGTACTCTGCCGCCTGTGCGCAGGCCCTGCTGCCTGATGAGGTGCAATAGGGTTCTGCTTGTATGCATTGTTGTCATGATTGGTTGTGATCAGGGTTGGTTACTATCCGTTTGTCTCTTTGTTGCTGCTGGGTCTTTTCTGTCTTGCTTCCATGCAGTTTTGGTCATTTGTAAGGCTGTCCCCAAGGGGTACGTTGCATTTCACGTACAGGTATAAGGGTATATACTCTTATACCTACCTTTATATTCAGACTTTTAGAACTTCCTGACGCAACGAAAGGCTTGATTACCTAATGAATTGCATGTACAGAACGGCATGTTCATTGTCGTTCTCACGAGCATCTGCATGCACAGTTGTGGAGGTATGGCGACACGCAGGCCCCGTGTGCAAAGCCCCCTTCATGTCACGGCAGCATGCTGCTTCCATTGAGGTTGTGGCTTCAGGTGACCCTCAAACTCTCTCCTCGGTGCTGTGAATCCTGTGACCACTTATAGGAGCGAACTATATCAAATAGACAACCCTCGCGCATTACAGAATAGAAACAGGCCTGAAATCCGAAGGAACGCAACTTTATATGAGGATATTGCAGTGCCGAGTTCGACAGTCTTTCAGGTTGGAATTAGCGGGGGTTCCACAACAGAGTGTGGTAGTGCAGGCAGCATGAGGTGGGCACGCATGCCCTCACCGCCACTTGCATCGCTCACACTTCAGAGTTGTCTGACATGTTTGTAAAAGCCCAACATAATTCTGTGCGAAGTGGCAAGCAATCTGTAGGCACCATTGTCTGGCTGCCTAGAGCAGCATGCATGAGGGCCCCACCGCACCACAGGCCCCGTTGTTCATCAAAGTTTGAGAAACAAAGCCCAACGTACAATAACGCTGATCACAAAGTACACAGTATCCAAAATTGTGCAACACCATAGCATCCACGAGCCACTGCCCTTGTGCGTCGGCTGGGACAGCTCCACACCTCTCGGAAGAAACTTGCAGCCTTGAATGCGGATGCATGCTTGCACTGAGGCATCAATCAGACCCATGCAACAGCACGTGGCAGGAAGTGGTCGCAGTCTGGGTGCGCAGCAAGTCCACGGCGCCAGGCCCCAGATTGCAGCCAGACAAGTCCACCACCGACAAAGCGGGCGCGTGGCGGATGGCATGCGAAATCTCAACAGCTGCAGCAGAACTCACAAACCCAAGGCCGCGGAGATCCACCACCTGCAGACTAGGCAGCTGCCGCATCGCGTTGCACAGCTCATAGACGACCTCATCCATGAAGCCAGAAATGACAGGCGCTCCAAGTCCCAACATCCTGAGCTCCCGCAAACTTGCGATCTGTGGCAGGCGAGTGGTCAACAGATGAATGCCTTCCCATGTCATGCCCCCTCCAGACACCGGCTGCTTGCGGTTGTAGCGTGTGCCGATGGGGTCCCCCATGGTGAGCACCTGCACCGCGGCCACACTGTGACCTGCCCCACACACTCTGTGCCTCCTGCATTTCTCGTGGTCAGCGTCACAGCTGCAACGGGAGTGGCTGCCACCAGCATGGCACCTCTAATCTGCTTATTGTGCGACCAAAGCAGGTGCGGAACGCTCGAGCATATGCAGCGGGGGGGCACACCTGCAGTGCAGGCATGGACCCCACCGAGTTCATGATGGCTTGAGTGCCTTCAAAGGCAGGCCTGTTGCCCGCAAATTTCAGCACCTGCAGGTGGGGCATCACAAGCAGCGCCTCTGCCAGATCTTCTGTGCCGTTGTCGCCAATCTCATTGTTCTCCAGGTCCAGCTGCAGCAGAGGCACGGCGCCCCCCACCCCCCCAGTGTCCCCGTCGGTGTGGCCATGTCTGTTGTTCTGCGCAGTGTTGAGAAAGCAGTCTGAAATCGCTGCCACGCCCCGGGACCCCATGTCCACTGCAGCGAGCCGCAACACGGCCAGAGACGTCAGCGTATGCATGACCTTTGCAAGCTCTCGTGCACCTGCACGCCAGCAACATCAGTCCAGGCTTCAGCAGCCCACAGAGCGATCCGGCGCCTAGCAGTGCTCTATCATCAGAAGAGGTTCTCGTGGAGGAGCCAGCCGCACACGCAACACCTTGACACGGAGCAGGGGTCCAGGGGATACATGAATACTAAGCACAAAACGTTCAGGGTTGGAACACAGCACAGCGGGCGCCGACAGACGCACCTTCAATGCCTATGGTGTTGTAAGACAGGTCCAGGGCCTGCAGGCGTGCCGGGCTGCGGCCAGGCTTCTCCCAGTCATTCACCAGCGCGCTGAATCCCACTTTGCTGATGCGGTTGTCAGCCAGGCACAGTGACTCCAGGCGCTGCATCTTCTCCAGCAGCACACCCAGCGAGCGAGCCCCGTCATCCCCCAAGAAGCAGCCTCGCAGCGACAGGTCAACAATGTTGGCAAGCGGGTGTGTCTGAGGCCCAGAGATGCCGTCCAGAGGGCATGGCCGCGACTCTGCGGGGCCCAGGTGTATGGAAGAGAGGGACAGCATGGTGAGGCTGCTGAGAGAGTCGGCCGCGATACGGAAGAAGTCCATCGGTGCATTCGCTAGCGCTGGGGCATGCAGGCGCAGCTTCTGGAGACCCGCCGATGCTTTCACAAGCGGCAGCAGTTGTGAGAAATCATTCACGGCCTGCATGCCAGACTCTATTGCAGACACCGCCGAGAGGCAACACTCAGCACGGGCACCCTCCGCCTGCACCCCCCACCTCGAGCACACTTCTGTTGCAACAGTCAAACACACGTGATGCGATGCATGGCACTCATGACTGCAGCTCTGTACAGGGCACTCTTCTCATACCGTTGGAACATGCATCCGGTTGCAGAGCGCGTTCCGCACCAGCGTGTCGGGGCCTTCTCTGAAGTCGCCACGCAGAGACGTGCAGGTGACGCAGAGGTTCTGCACACGCGCCATCAGGTTGCCACTGACCTGCATGACCTGGTTCATGTTCCCTGTTGGCAGCCCTCCAAAGTCGATCACTTTCAAGCTGGCCTTCCCATCCCGCTGCCGCGCGGCGAGCCTGCCCAGCATCCTGGACAGGGCCATGTCCCGCTTGGACTCCCACTGCTTCTCGTTCATGCGGATGTTCACAGCCTGGAGGTGGCTGTTCCCTTCCAGGCACTCCACAAGAGCCTCCAGCGCGCTGCCGTGCCACACCCCTCCGTTGCACCGCACACTCTGCACGTTTTTGAGCACCACAGACAGCGCGCGCACCATGGCCGACGTCCACACCAGCATGCGGTGCTCGCTTGCCGCGCTGTGCGGAGCACCGCCACCATGCATGTTCGAGCTGGGGCCCCCAGAGATGGTGCGGCCGGCAGGGCCTGGGCCTGCAGGCGCCTCATCTGCACCGGCATGATCCAGGGCTGCGAGCAGATCGTACATGGCTGTGGTGCTGGTGCCGGTGGGGATGTGCTGCACTGGAGGCTCAGAGGAGAGCGGGCTGCAGGAGAGGTCCAGCTCCTCCAGCTTTGTGCAGTGCTGGAAGCTGCGAGCGATGGAGGAGAGGCCCGCAGGGGACATGTTGTTGCCCCCAAACGCAAGCTGCCTGATGTCTGAGCAAGGCGTGGGGCTCATGATGCCGGTGGCCAACGCGGCCGCGGCGCCGTCGTCGATCTCGCATGCGTCGATGCTCAGCCGCTTGAGATCCTTGAGCTTGAGGAGGAGCTTGCCTAGAAGCGAGCATAGCATCGAGCTGAGCTTGTTGCCAGTAAGCACCAGGTCCCTGCATCGCCCCGGGGCACTTGCAACCAAGCATTGACCACCGGTCTCGGGCAACGCAGGTGCACACTGTTGGTGCCAGAACCTAAATACAGCTTGCTGACCTAACAACAGCAACCAAGGCGGGCAGTCACTGGCACTGCTATTACGTGCACATTGCACATGCAAACAAGCTTGTATGTTCATAAACAAAAAAACCTGCTTGACTAGGAGTTTGGAACTCTGGATTCTCCCTGATGGGCACCCTCCCAGCCCACACAGGGGTGGTGCCACAGCTGCAGCAGAGGACGAGGGGCGCACGAGAGATAGGCACACTGCGCTAGTGCGTTCATCACTGGCTTCATCGGGGCTTCATCCCCGAAGAGGCGAATGAGGTACAGCCTGCGGAGGCCGCTGGACGCGCCCAGCACACTCGCGAGCGCCGCGGGCACCTCCTCGCCGCACACTGCGCGCGCCCCCACTATTCTCAACTTGGACACTCCATGGCTGGACTGCAGCAGCGCCAGTAGGGAGGCGAGCGAGGACGGCGCGATGGCGTACGCGCACTCGCAGGATGCAACGGTGAAGTTCTGTGAGAGGAAGTAAAACGCGGCATGCAGAGTGCTCGCGCGCTGTGGTATGTTCCAGCACACATCTACTGCCCCGGAGAGCCCCTTGAAGCCACCTTTCTGCCTGCGGTCCTTTGAGCCCCCGGAGAGTTTCAGAACCTGCAGCAGGCCTGCTCGCTCACCGCCTGCCCCCCTGTGGCACACTCCATCAAGCGCAACACAAATCTACAGTTACGCAAGTGACATGGTAGATTTCCTGGAACCAAGTGCATGTACAGCCAGCAAGCAATGTGCTTCCCGGAACGTGGTGTTGCGGGGCAGGCGCCCTGGCCATCAAGAATGCAAGATCATGTGGCCCAGCCGCTCATGCAGCTGCTATGGAACAGAGCATCTGTCCAGAGATGCTCTTGGGGCAGCTGTGACGCATGCCAGGGGCAGCATGTGAGAGGGAGGGATGCGTTGAGAGGGGCCCACCCGGGAGGGCAGCAGCCACTCGTTCAGCAGGATGTCCGCAAACTCCTTCACTTCCTTGGCATCACTTTCAACGTTGGCAGCAGGCACTTGGTTGTCGTCGGTGCAGCCGCCCGGGAGATGTAGCCGGAGGTACATGAAGGACTCCTGTCGCAGCCAGTGGCTACAGGCGCTGGAGCATCCGCGGAAGGACACATGCTGTGCATGGCGGCTGCGCAGCAGCTCCATCACCAGAGCAATGTGGTCAGACTCGTTGCTGAAAGACGTGTCTACGATGTCGAGGGCGTACGGCAGAAACCGGCGCTCCATGGTCTTCACCAGCTGCACACCATGCACCGCCTCACGCGCACCCAACCAGAGCATATCTACACAGAAAACTGGTACCAAAACATTTCCGTGCCGGGTGCACTAACCTTCGAAGCAAGCGAATGCCATTCAGAGAGTAAGTGACACGCTAGAGATCTACAGTATACAACCCTGATGTGGGCACCGCATGTGTGACAGCATGGCACTCACGTAATTGAAATGCAGGTGATGCCTCAGAGAATGCTGTACTGTGCAGCTACAGGCGCAGCAGGCACACCCGCAGGATGTCCTTGCCCTTCATTTTGATGACACTCATGACTTTGATGGATGTGTTGGTCCGGATGGCAGCGAACAGCGGCGGCAGCTCGTTCTCTTGGTTGACGGCCTCGTAGGTGAGCTTCTGGCCGATAGTGTTCTCTGCAATGCTGCGCAGTGGCAGCCGCGTGGAGCCCACCTCCCCAAGGTACCTGCAGCACTGCCCCGCACTCACACCACCGGGGGCACCAGTGCGCTAGTTGCGGCCCTGACCACAGCATGCTTCAGACATGAGCTCTGGGCTGCTTCATTCGAACACAAACCTTCCTGACGAGAAGATACAGCTGATGGGCAGTGGCCGGTGAAGTGTGGCTGAAGGGCACTGCAGTGCGAGGGCGCGCCTGATGTACTGCATCATTCCCATCTCCAGGCTGGCAGCCTCATAGTAGAGCGTTCCAATGGTCTTGAAGAGGTTCAGAACGGCAATCACGATCGAAAAAATGATGATCTGATCAGTTGAAAATCCAAGGAACTGCTCCCGCCCATTGCAGCCTTGTCGGATACCTTTGGCATTGTCTGGCCTTGTTCGGAATGCAATGAGCTGCAGGAGCACCTGCAGAGGCAGCCTGGTACGTCTGGAGACATGTGCCAAAGTGTGCACCGCTACCTCTGCAGTGCATTCTTTTGCTGCAGGCATGGTGGTGCATGACCACGAGGCTGAGTGCAGCGCCCTCACAGCCAGTCCTGGTGATCAGCTCAGGTTCACCATTCAAGCTCTGAACTGGTATTTATCTGGAATGCACACAACAAAGTATGGGAACTACTCAGCACAGAGTGGAACACTGGGGCAGACACAGGCAGTCAGCGCACACAGCCACGGCCCTGCAGCCAGAGAGCACCTGGGGAATGGCCTCCAGCACAACCTCCACCAGGATGCGGTAAGCAAAGTAGGCAGGCATCACAGACTCAAACCCGATGAAGAACGCCACGTTGGGATACAGGGACACGATGACGAGCGCCACATCCAGGCCCACCGCTGCCATCAGCATCAGAGGGAAGCCCATCACGGCACAGATGAGCGACTGGCGCTCCAGCTTCTCTACATCACTCACCTTCTTCTGCACAACAAACGTTGCATTGGTGCACTGCCACGGCATACATTACAGATGTGCACTGCAGCAGGGTGCGACAATCAGCTGGCACAAGTGAGGTAACGTGTACTACTTTCAACATGGCTTAACCCAAAACAAAGGATCATCGCTGAACAGGTTGGAAAGTAACTACAAAGTAACAGAACGTGCCACATATACGGCATCTGTTTCCCAACATGAAAACTACACATGAGGCAACGCCCATACTCCTGACGCTCAGGACACGGCACATCACATAACACGTTTGCACGGCCACACATGGAGAGCATGTACTGCAGCTGCGCACCAGATCGTTGGGGCCCAGCAGTGGCTCTTGCTGCAAGTTGGAGGGGTCCTGCATGTCATGCCGCAGGCCCCCTGTGCCAGCTTGCGGTGGGCCCGGCGGCCCCCCACCATAAGACAGTGCAGCGTCCTCCCACTCGTCTGCAAGCCTTGAGGAGTTCTCTACGTACTCCTCGACACTTCGATTCCGTCGCCTCCTGCCAGGAGGCCCTGGCTGAGGGACCATTGCAACGTCCCCCGGCGTGAACACGGGCGGGTTCTGCATGTCAACCGGCATGCGGCCACCATGCCCCTGGTTCCTGAACCCTGACTCCCCGACTGCGAACGCAGCCCTCTGTGACCCTCTAGCTCTGATCCCAACTGTTTGCATGCCTCCTTGGCCGGGGGCAGAATCTGGGTCATGGCCGCGGTGGATGCCGCCCTCCTCCCCAGCCGCATATCTCAAGCCCTGCACTTCAGGAATGCCGGAATACTCCCCTGACCTCACCTGCAGACTCTCTGCTACTCCCCCTGCGCCCTTGGGTGGCCTGCCAAGAAGCGCATTGTCAGAGGGCACCGCGCGCAGGCCACCTGCAGGGCCTGCAAGCTGCGGGGGAGGGTTGTCTGCGTGGTGTGTGTACACCCCCTGCACCCCATCAAAGCGGGCCTGGTAGTATGGGTTCCCTGCCCCCGGCGGTGGAGGAACGTAAGTTGGGTTATTGTTGGCCTGGAACGCCCCAAGCGTGGTGTGCTCGTTGAAGGGCGCCATGCGCACTGCACACACCCACCACAGCTTGTCACCAATCGCACACTGCAAAACTGACACAATTCTGTCGGCAAGCCAATACTAAAGCAAGAGAACTGCATTGATGTGGTACTGAAGTACCGTGTGTGGGCACTGCAGCTCAGCCGCCCCTCCCCCTCCGACGTGCTCAGCTGCTGCGTGTGGGCTGCAGGTGCTGCGCAGCTACAGGGATGCAGCAACATTTCAATACACTAAAACAACGTTTGAAGGCAAGACCATTACATGCAGGAGCCGGTTGGCCGCACTTGTGTTGCTGACGTTCTGCTGTGTGAAGTTGCCTGACAGCATGTCGGCGCCGAAGGAGTGCTTGGCCTTGTGCTGATACACAAGGTTTGGGCTGCCTGCGGGTTGGTCTTGCATGCTGAGCTGCAGCTCATGCAGCTGCTTGCGGTACACAAAGCTGCGCCGCTGCACGCCTGTGATGAAGAGCGCAGTCAGTATCAGCGGCATGAGGATGAAGAAAACCGAGAACACCGCGAACGTGCGAGCCCACAGAGGCCTCACACCACATCGCTCTGCATTGTTTGCCTCGCTGAGGAAAGCTGCTGACACGATGATATCTGACACCTGCATGCACCATCACTGTACATGGGACGCCAGGCAGGCATGCTGACCGAATGCTGTGTGATGCTACAGTGCACATGAAATCATTCGACAATCAAGAATCTTGCGACGGTATGCAGTGCACTGTGGGCGCCACGCAGGAACTCCCCTGCACACTCTTGACTGCATGGGTAGCCAGCTCGTGCAGTCTCCGCAGCTGGTGGCCCCACACTGGCAAGTGCCGCTTTGCAGAGACGTGCCACTATGGACTGACTGGGTGCTGCTGTGCAGGGGGGGAGTGGGCAAGCAGGCAGGGGCACACGATGTCGGCCAGGAAGAGCGCCGCAGCAGCCTGCTTGATACCGTACTCCATTATGAAGTTGAGCCCTGGCCAGTTGCGCCGCTTACGCTCAAACTCCCGTAAACCCCTCTTCTGGCCTTTTGCTACCCAGCGAGTGAGCAGCGCTGTGCAGGTCTGCGGGTTGCCACTGTTTGCTCGGCGAGACACTGTCACGGTGGCATGGGCAGAAGGTTGCTGGCCCCTACAACACCACGCTTTGATAATCACACAAATTGCTATGCTGTGGATCCCTTGTGGAGAACTCTTACTGACCCCCTCCTGCTCACGATACATGTTGCAGTGGGAGTTGCTTGGATTTTGCAGTGTTTCAGACAGCTTGCCTCATCAACATGCTGACCAAAATCTCAATCTGAAAGCAGAACTGTTAGGAACAAAATTAGAAGCCTATCCACTGCTTTCGCAATCACAGAACCTGCCAGCAAGAGTCAACGCACTGGGCACGTGCAAGCCAAGCCAGGGGTGACAGTGTACTCATCACGATATAGTACTGAAGGCAGGCGCACGCGCATGTGTTGAGATTGAAATCGAATGGTGTAGTTTTTACTGTGCGGACATGTTGCGGATACGTCCAAGCAAGCCATCGTGCTCGCTACCGGTGAGCACAAGAAATGCCGCCTCAGACGTGGACCCTACAATCTGTAAGTACGGATCATACCAAGCTGTAGAGGCCATGCTTTCATTTCTGCTCAATGTGCGTCCATTCGTGAGTTCACTTGCAGAGTCCACAGCCCCACGCCTGCCGCTCTCATTCCGGCTGAGAGTGTCCCTGTTTGTGGACGCAGATCGATGCATGTTTTCTAACTTATCATCTTACATAGTTTCTGCTGTTCAGTTGTCCTCGAGCGCTTCCGTATCCATCAACCCAGCAACGACAGAATACCGTCGTGTTCGCCGTTCACGATTCAGGCTGATCATTTAGCAAGTAACAAAGCTGTCAAAGCTGGAAAAGGACCATGCTGAAACTACAAGAGATAGCCCTCTTCTGACTTCAAGCTTCCAGCTTTTAATGATCAGTTCCCAAAGTATCATCATGCATATGGATCCCGCTCGAGAGCTCTGACCGGACGTTTTTGGGAAATGCATATGCCACCACCCTGCACAACTCGAGGACAGACAGTGCGCGCAACACTCAGAGGCATAAAGCTCCATTCATGTACGTCATTGTTGCGGAAGGAGTGCTCGCACGCCAGCAGTCTCCAAGATACTCAGTGAGACTCTCATGTCCTGACCCATCAGAGTGAACTCGAGCCCAGCGCGAAGTTACATACACACGAATTCCACGTGACAGAGTAAGCTAGTGTGGTTTTCTACATTTAGGGATATACCTGGATTTGGAGACGCTCCTGCATTGCAGATGGCAACCAGATGCGTTCACAGCCTCAAGGCTCTGTCCTCCCCGCATGGGCGCGCCCGCGCGGCCAGAATACTCCCTTCGAACATACCAGTAGGATGTGCACAGCTTAGTTCTCAGGGGCATGCTGTACGTAACAGCCACGGCCCAGTGTCTCTGCGAGCCACAACTGCAAGTCCTGGTGTGGGCGCCTTCATCTCACAGCACGCGTCCACTTTGGGATGGGTGGCTGCGGCAGCCGTAGTCCTTGTAGCAGTTCTTAAACTTCTGGAGCAAGGCAGTCGTAAGTACGATGGCAACGTCGGCGACGAGTATGATGCCTGGACGCGTGAGGGCATTCTGGAGCACTATTGGGGCGAGCACATCCATCTTGGGTACTATACTGATGAAGAGAGGCAGCCAGGCTTTTTTGCATGGGGCAAAAAGGATTTCAAGCAGGTTCGATGCTCAGAGTGTTATGAACCAAGCAACCCCGTATCAAGTGCAAGACATGACGCGCAATGAAGCTGGGCTGGTCTGCCTTCTAAGAACCGTTCCATTGTTTACAGGCCAAGTATGATTTTGTGGACGAAATGCTCAAGTGGTCAGGTGCTAAGGATCCGAAGGCAATCCTTGATGTTGGGTGTGGTTTTGGGGGCACCAGCAGGGCACTTGCGAGCAAGTTTCCAGATGCAAAGGTGCAAGGGATCACCCTCTCCCCAGAGCAAGTGAAGAGAGGCACCGAGCTCGCAGAAGAAAGGTGTCGTCGGTCCCCAATATCCGGCAGTCTCGCCCACAAGCCTGCGCTGCAGTCATGAATTCATCATTCGATACTCTGCCGCGAACCAGAACCAAAGCGAGTGGCACATCCTCAGGGATCTGAACCATACTCAGCTTTCAAGTTTGAAGGCTGGTGCTGGGAAGCTTTTAAAAGCATTTCCTGTCTGACTGTCTGCGGTACCACACTACCTCTGTGCTGATATCCCCCGTCAACCTCTCATGAGGAATTACGCTACCCACGTGCTCCACAGTCCTTAGGTCCAGTGCTGTCGCTCGAAGGTCGCTCAGATTGCTTGTTTAAGCTACAGGAATCTCCCGAATGCGAGTTTCCAAGTGATGGATGCACTGGAAATGAAGTTTGAGGACAACAGCTTTGATCTAGTGTGGGCGTGTGAGAGTGGGGAGCACATGCCTGACAAGAAAAAGTACGTTGAGGAGATGACCCGCGTTCTGAAGCCTGGTGGTACCATTGTAATCGCATGCTGGTGCCAGAGAGAAGAGGGTGACAGGTGTGTGCAACGTCTCCATAAAGGAACGAAATCCCACACCGAACAGGCGGATGCAAATACGTTGAGCCGGCCTCATGTGTCTGCATGCATGGATATCATGTTTCATTGCCAGTACATTCACAGAATCGTATCAGAAATTGGTTGTGTCTTTGGGGACACAGAGTGCATGCGGAGATGTGCAGGCCATTCAGCAGCAAGGAGAAGGACGATCTGCAATTTCTGTACGATGAGTGGGCTCATCCATTCTTCATCTCAAAAGAGGAGTTTGTGAGGCTCATGGACGGTACAGGGCAGCTACAGGGCAGTGTAAGCGAGGACTGGTGTGAGCAGACCCTGCCTTCATGGCGGCAGTCCATCTGGGTCGGCGTTGAGAGCCCCTGGAAGGTGATATCGAAGTTCAACCCTTTCATCTGGTGGAAAGTGGTGCGGGAGATTGTAACCCTGGAACGCATGCACCAGGCGTTTGCAAGTGGGTTGATGGAGTACGGTGAGTCATCGCATCAGCCTATGTGGTGCAAATGAAAGTCTGGAACACAGTTCCATGGTGTGTTCAACTCTGTGCCGATATGTGAGAGTGACTCTTAAGGTTTTGTGCAGGCATGATGAAAGCTACAAAACAGCCAGGCCCACAAGGAGGCAAGGTCTTCCAAACTGTGGCGTCCAAGCTGTCGACCTGAGGCTGTTGTAGTCAGCCGAGAGGCAAACTGAGTTGGTTCAAGTGGTTTTGCATACTTCAAACGTGAGCTGTCTGGTAGATCCAAGCTGGTGCCAATGCAGATCTACGTACATCAAGCACCATTGCGACAAAGACCGGGAGAGGAACGTTGCACATGTGAAAAGAAAGTCCGAGAGGTCCGTAGGCGTGTATACTTACGCACACCTAGGGCAACATGAAGGGCTGTGCATGCTGCAGCAAAATCACAAATTACACAGTGGAAGCCTACTCGTCAGAGTCACGGGGTCCTTCTTGAAGTACTTTTCACGTGTTACAGCACATGTCAACATAATCCCCCCATTCTGCTGAGATACTGAACCAAAAACATCTCTGCATCATCCTACCACACATCTGTCTGGTGCGACCCAGCATTCGATCACTTGTCCTTGGCATTATCTGCAGCTGCAACTGTGGCAGAAGCAGCAACCTGCATACACAGTCCATTGGAAGGTTGCCATTTTTGGGTGCACCGACACATGTATCGCAAGACATGGCACAGCAGTGATCACATGGCTGATTCCTCCCACCAGCAACGAAAAAATTGTGGATCGCATCACAACAAGAACGTGTCTGCACAATGTTATGTGTACAGGGTCACCCACTAACTACTGCTGCTGTGTGAAGCACTGTAACCCACAGCATTACCATGCTCTCAGATGAGGCAGCAACGGCACCTTGTCAGTTACGGCTTTACGCTTTGTTGCACCTGCAGCGTCGACTGCAGTGGACTGGCCATGCTTGTCTTCCAGCAACCGTGTCGGCGCAGCACTCTTGGCTGCTGGTTTGATGCTGCTCTGCGTGTCTTCCTCAGGTGCTTGGTCACTGAACCCAAACTCGTTCACTCGTGTCTTGTCCACTCTGTAGATCCATCGCTGATACAAATAGATCATGAACACCGCGTCATCACGGAATACTGACAGACGGTGCAGCAGCGGCATCTTGATAACGAAGGCAAACAGATCATCGATGATCGTGTTTAGAAATTTGTACGTCATCTGCCTCCATGGCAGATGCGCAACAGACTTGAGTTTGTAGTTCAGGTACAGCTGTGGGCACATAAGTACAAAGCCGAATGTGTACACACAGCCCACAAGCGACTGTAGTACGAACGAGTACCTGCACACGCCCAGTCGTATGAGGGACAAGATAAAACCTTGCCTGCCACGGCACTGCTTCACCACGTCCACAGAGATCACACACCACATATGCCTCACAGGTTCTCTGTCCATCGTAACACCTAACTTATACCTGCAGAGAGGTGTCCAGAAACATGAAACTGCGCGTACCAACTCTTGTGCTTCTCATAGATCAAGGAGTAGACGAAGTAGCCAACAACACATGGGAACAACCCATAACTCATGTAGCGAGTGGCCTCATCATCAAACTTCTTCGTATCTGTGTCGACATAAGAGCCACGGTGGGCAAACTTGATCTTTGGCAGGCCCGCCGAGGTCTTCTCAATGGTGACATCCATCACCCGTGTTATCTTCCAAAATTCAATGAGCACGCCCACGCCTGCAGCACAGCAGGGCATAACGGTGCCTAACAAATCCTTCCCACAGACACTTCATCCGCAACAACTACTAGTTCTAGACGATTCTCTAGGTGTGTCTTGGTATGCCTGCTGCAGGTGGCAGCAGGCGCCATGACATCCAGATCCAGACAGTTACTACAGTGCACGCTCAGCTGCGCAGGCCTCATGATTAGCATGTTGGTCGACATCGTTCTTCAGATAGAAATGTTGAGAAGAATTGTTTTCGTCACAGGCCCGCCCACCGCTGCACATGCGCTGTGGCAGTGTTTGCTACCCCTCGGGCTAGGCGCTCACAAGCCATGCAATACAAATGAGACAGGGGCACACCTGCGCTGAGCAGCACAACCGCGCTGGTCTCATTGTCGAGCAGATAGAAGAAGATAACCACTTGGCAGCAGGCATTGATAATGATTGTGGTTGCGGACAGGCCTTCCATGGACTTGTTGGACTTCCAAAAGCCGATATCATTCTTGAACGCCAGCATATCGAACACTGAGTGCAGCAGAGACACCACGAATGTCAGCGCCAGGAAGTACGGATTGCCTTCAATAAACACAGTCTTCAGATCATCAATCTGCTTCTCCTGAATGCCCAAACAGTTGTGTGCAGCACTAAGCTATTTCCCCTTGCACAAAGTTGCTGTTCGGAAGGTTCCCGAATGTAACTATATATGCTAGCCACACCAGCACTATGATCTGGATGAGGCTCCCTGGCATCTAACAATAATCTGCCAGAACAATTGCACCAAAGGACAGTGCTCAGCATGTATACATCGTCGAAATAAAGATAATTAAGCTTACAGTGAACCAACCTTTCTGCATTTGCGGGAAGACAATGACCGTGTGTCATTTGCAAACTTTCAAACAGATAGAATCGCACCCCCATGAGGCCAGTGCCTTTGTGCATGTCGAATGACTGCTGGAACGCCATCATGAACGTCCAGTACATGTTGCTGATGGTGTTGAGCTCCAAGTGCAGAGTCAGTTCTTCTGTTGTCTCATTCAGTTCTAGCAAGTGGTGCTGCATGCGCCACCACACAACATGAGTCACGGACAACAATGCAGCATCTGATGCAGTTCCCAACAGTGAAGTGTAACAGCGAGAACACCCTGAGAACATCCGGCTGATACGCCAGTGTACACACAATAGTGTACAAAACTACCAGCAACAGACTGGCATGAATCGGAAGACAGTGATCGCAATAACTGCACAGGTTGATGGGGGTTCAGACTCGGCCTATTCTCATTTTCCGATTGAAGTTTCAGCCAAAGAGGCTGCTGCACATGTACATCATTACCCCCATGATGCTGCTAGCAGAGACAATTTACGAAAGGATGGGGCAGCAGGTGCACACCTTGAGAGTCCAGAACTCGCTAAAGTGAATGAGAGGATAATACTTCTCTTCGTTCAGGCTGACTTGAAGATTATGATCCACGTGCGGGGGCAGTGACTTGAGATTTTGTGTTTCGAACATCTCAACCATGGAGATGGTCATGTTTGGCTTGATGTGCGGCAACCAGAGCTCAGCTGTCGCTTCACCTTCGGCCTCAGGTTCGGACTCCACTGTGCCACCAACTAGTGTGTCTTTCAGCTGAGGCTTCTTCACTTCCTGACCATCGCTTGGCACAGCCTCAGCGTCGCCTTTTGCACCTGTGCCTGATAGAAGTGAGTGCCCTTCTTCTTCACGCGCCGGGGCCCGAAACTCGGTCAAAGCTGCGTATTGACAGATAGTCAGAAGATTTTGCTTAATTATTGGCTCGAAGAGTTGTTCGGCTGGCGGCCACATTGAAATAGATGAGGATGACGCGATCAGTTGGGCTGTGGCGGCCACCATCCTGTGACATGGTCTGTTCTCGTTGGGTTTCACACTTGCACAACACTTCACGTGGGCCAAAACTAATTGGTACGAACACCACTTATACCGAATTAACAAAAAGAAGGCTCCTCCACAGGCATTCACAGGACGGGCGCGGCACCACAGAAGTTCCTTGCCACCTTCATGCACAGCCGTCACAAAGGTGCACACCGATGCTATTTGTGAATGATACACCAGCCTTGCGAATCGGAGTAGCGGGGCTTCCTGGGAGGGCGAAGCGTGTGATCAAGTACATTGTCTCATTCCGAACTAGAGCCTGCACTCGGGAGGAGGTAAACATTGGTGTACACAAGCATGCATGCAGGAAAGCTGAAATGTGTAGTGTGGAGATGCACGCACAGGTTCAAGATCATCCTTGGTCAGAGTGACAGAGTGCAGCTCTTTGAAGTTCTTTGCAGCCAAGGGCACCGACTCCTCAGACCACAACAACTTATCAGGAAGTACGCTAGAAGTGGACAGGTACAGCTGCATGTCCATGGGCTGGCCTTGCTGAAAGAAGGGACGGATAGTCATCCTGGGGCCTGCTCAACGCCGCTGTTCAGGTAAGGCTGGAAGCAAATGCTTGTTCACGTGCTTGCTGCAGGCATAGGGCTAAGTGATCCGTTGTAGCTGGAAGCACAGGGTCCGTTGTGCTTCCAGCTGCAGCTGATCGGCCCGTTGAAGAGGTATGTACACACATACTTTCTGGCACGTACCTATTTGGTCAAGGTCTCCGTCGTCCTTCTTTCCGCTCCGCATGAACATCATGAACGCGTACATGACACCCATTCGAAGCACGAGCGTTCCCAGGCTCTGGATTGGATTTTGCTGCCGCGCCCCCCCTTCGCCAGTGTCCCCGCCAGCACCTGCTGGCTGTGCAGCAGCAGCAACAGTCGAACCCGACATAATGAGCACACAAGACCAAGCAATCAGCTAGATGGACTTTCCAACCATGATGCGCGACGTCTCGTTTGTACCTCTGTCAAAGGTGTTGAAAAGGACCGCAAGTACAGGTGTTGGTGATCTTCTTGCAGCATGCACAGCACAATAAAAGCATGTTTACTGCCACTTTTCATTCACGCATTCACATTGTCGTTTGTGGACATCATGATCATAGCATGTGCTTGTCACCCGAAACCTGCTTTTTTTCAAGTCGAATCAATTTTGCACACAGCCAACCGCGAGAGATGCGAAATGAGCAGGGACAGCCGGAGTATCAACAGCTTTGCGAGAGCAACAACGGAGCAGAATACCATATATCAGAAACACCGTGGAAGGAGCCGCCTGTTCGCGCCCTGGTTTTCTGCGTTGCGCACCTCTTCCAGGAGTACATCATTGGCCACCCGGGGCTCTGTATATTTTGTAAGGTGAAAAGAATCTGCAATGTTGGCTTGACGCTGCTCACTGCAGTCCGGTGGTTGTATAGAGATGACTCCGACGAGTGACAAGGCTCACTCGTTCAAGAAGGGCGACCAGGTCCGTGTCTGGTGGCCACCAACTTCTGATAAGGCGAAAACTGACTATGCTGGTGCGCCTGACTCTCCTTGTCTCTGTTGGCGTACCTGTTGCAACATTGTCCACGTCTGACTGCTGAGGGACAACAATACACTTTGTCGCCATACACGCACACGAGCACATGTTTATCGCTGAAACACCCCAGATCCAAACGTAATGCAGGTATGTTTTGGCCGGTAACGATAACATCCTGCGAGAACAGCGGGAAGTACAGAGTTGTGTACGACAATGGGGAGACCGAATTGGTGAAAGGTGAGCATGTACACGACGCGGACGCTCCAGTAGCTTTTGGAGAAGAGGGTGTGCCCCTTGAGGTGTGAATCAGCCCTTTCTAGTGCCAGTCGGGATGCAGCGCTACACCGGCATATGTCCGCACATTCTGCCCCTTGCATGTACATAGCATATTGTTCGCCACCCGGTGTGCGTTCGGCACCTGATCAGGAAAACGCATGTTTGTATAGCCAGCTGCTCTGCTGTTCTCGACATGGAAGCGTGCTGGCGTGTCGGGATATTTGCATGGCAGTGCCGCCGGTCGGACGAGCCCTGTCTTGATGCAGGTCGGGGAGTTTGTTGAAGTATTCAATAACAGCGAAGATGACCCAGCAGCATGGCTTGCTAGGGTCAGTGAAACTCTGAAGGGCAATCAGTATAAAGTGCGTCCTTCCGTTCAAATTCTGCATTCGAATCTTGTACACATGTCCTTGCGCTGGAATCGGCCTTGGCGGAAGGTTTGAGCATGATCGTTGCGAACACGGGACTCTTAGGGAGGTTGCGAGTCGACACTCGTGACGAAATGTTGTCGATTTAGCAATCGCGCTCGTTGTGTGGGGGCGGATGGCACTGAACATTTCCTTGCCACGTGGAGGCCGATTGACAAACCATGTTATCCAAGGGAACTGTATGTTCGTGTCGTTAGCCTGTCACAACGAGTGGTCAGTCAAGAAATGCACTCGGCACGCAGCCTCGAGAAGTGTCGCTATTTGTTTTCTTCCTCAGGCCGTACATTCTGCATATTTCGCCACATTTTCCGCTACTCGCTTTGTGCGACAACGTAGGAATCCTCGCACAACTGCTCTCTTATGTGGCGGCGGATGGGGGGTCCAGGGGGTTGGGGGTCAACGAGCACGCTTCATTAGGACGGTGCCGGGGTGGAGGGGGGGGGGGGGGGGCAGGCAACAGCTGCACCAGGTTCAAGAGACCAAGAGACATGATTTCCTTTGCATCTAAATGCGACGTGCGAGTTACAACAACCCGCACCCAGATGGAACCGTGCCTGGGCGGGTATGTGCTCGTAACACGTCATCGTGCATCGTTTTCGCGAGGTTGCTTCACTTCAACGAGAAACATGCTGATCGTAAAAGTGTGGAAAATTTACCTGTACAAATTACCTGAAGGTGGATTTTTGAGGGGGGTGGTTGTTGAGTGCTTTTGCTCTCATGCGGGCATCATTGACGCGTGCACGCGCGCATGATGACGGGTACGGCTGGTTCGCGTCCCGAAACAGCTAGTTAACACGCGTGCGTAAGAGACTCTGAGAGCATATGCCATGGTGGGCTTCGTGAGGTGGGCAAAGGTGAGCATGTGGGGGCGAAGGATCCTGGGCGTTGTTGTGGATATATACGTTTAAAACCCGCTGAGCGCGAAATTCAGCAGGTAATTATGTGAATAGGAGATTTTCGTGTCCTTCTCCACCATCTATCAGCAGCCATGACGCATGGGTGTGACCTCGATGGAAAGCCGGCTTAAGCTCCCTCAACGACAGCATCGTCCATGGGATCGGAACTCTCTCGTATGAGGCTCGGTCGTTTCCTGTGCTCTCCAGGAACTCTTGGATCTCCTGCAGGAGCTTGACTGCGGTGATATTCCGCAACCCCAAGGTGTTGCGCCGGGCCCCACCAAATTTTGAATGGAGCCAATGCCCAGATTCTTGACTGCAGAGTCTGGACAGAGCTTGTGCGCCTCAACGCTCTGTACGGCATACCACAATGCTCCGTACATCGCAATGCATCGATCATGGTGAATGCGCTCACGAGTGCATGATCGTACGCGTGCCACCCCCGCCCCTGGCGCTAGAATGCTTGCGCCCGCACCCGCAATGCGCTGTTATCAGACATGATACAATCATACATGTATGAAAGGAGGCCGCGTCTGAGTAGCCCTGGATTCCGCGTGGCATGATCCACTGGTAGGAGTGTTTCGGCAAGTGCGAAACTTCTGGGCTTGTGCAAGTCCGCAACAGGCATGTGCTCGGGAGATGATTTCCACGGCAACATGTCGAGACGCTGAGCAGTGTCACCACCGTGCTTTTGCACGGAGGGTAGGGATGACAATGAGAACGCGTATCCTGTCCTCCTGTTCTTGCTTGTGGAGGGCTGCACCGTGAACCTCGTTGTTTGCATCATGCAGGTGACTTATCCTTTCCATGATGAACCCGATGAAGAAATTCCGGTGTGCTCCTTCGACTTGCAATGTTCAGGTGCTGAGGCATATGTCTTTAGCGACTGTTCATGCAACAGCTTCTTTCTGGATGAGAGAAGGCCTTCTTTCTGCGGGGTTGCAAGTTTCAGTTTCATGCCATGAGAGAGCCATACTGAGCATGTTACTGGTCAATGGCTAGCACCGTACATAGTGCGATGTGTCTCGTATTTTCTAGCATTCATGTGTCAGGGCGGCCATCTGTAATGCCTGCTCAAACCGAGTTGCGCGTGTGCCGTGGTATTTCGTAGTTCCTTGTCATGTGATTTTCTCATGATTCTCTGGTTTCCTGTGACACATCCTCTGTGATGTTTTTTTTCAGGCTTTGGCTGAGGCAACAGTGGGTGCAACAGCGGGTGGCATGCAGATGTCACAATTAAGGCGGGCACGTCTGCATGATAAGGGCAAAGGATGGGTCATCATCAAACCAGGACAATCATGGGAAGATGGAGAGGTGTGCAGCCTGTGCCCTCTGCGACCTGCACTTGATTCCCCTTGTTGTTGAGTGGCAAAAGGTGTGAAGTGTTTGGTCGTGTTACTGGTGCATGGGGCTGATAAGCATCTGCTGTAGCTGGTAATCTAGATCCATGTTGCTCAATCAGGTGGCAGAAATCCCGTCCCAAACCTTGTACGGAGTGCGGGGCCTTCCTGGCAGCTGGGGCCGGCAACTCGTTGAAGGGACATCCTGCCTGACCCGGACGCTTTGTTCGTACAGGTTGAGTCTCCACTTGAGCTGGAAACTTTTACACCTAAGGAGCTTGCCGAATACATCCAGCAAGTATGTCGTCCCTACATCTAACATGTGTCCATCCATGATGTCTGTATTTTGTAGTATCTTCAAGATCGCATATCTTCAGGTGCACATGCAGGGAGGCAAACCGGCGCAGCCTGAGGCAGAAAAGAGCTCCAAGATACCTGTCAAAGTTGGTGTGTCCAAGAAGCAGTCTAAGAGTCCTGCAAGACTCTCGAATGGAGGAGCCAGCAAGCGGAAGAGCAAGCTAGAGCGATCAAAGGGGTAGGAAGGAAGTCGCGATGGAGTGCACAAACAGGCCAAATATCCATGAAACCGAGCATGAATATGGCCTTGACACAGCGTGCATGGCAAGGGGGAACATGCGTACCATGGTGTATCATAACTTGTTTTATTGTGGAGACTGACATGCTGCAAAAAACTTGAGCACGAAAAATGTGGCAAACTGTGTAGGCTTTCTGAGATCTGCAATGTGTGATCTGTTGTAACGTGACTGCTGTCATTGTGCATGGAATGTGCTCTGAATACAGAATGCCTGGCCAGGCCTGGTAGCGACCCATGTCGTATGCATGTGTCATATAATTGTGTGTGTTGGACATGCGTGAGCTTTGTCAGCCGGGTTCATTCACTTGCATGCAGTCGCACCATGGTATAAGAGCCTTTCACTTTTTGGGGGGGTGTTTGTTTGAGAGGGGTGACACTCTCATTTCTTGTTCTTGAAAGGCCACGCATTCTCTTGCAAGCAGTCGTGGACAGCTGGTAGCTTGTGCACAGGGGCTCAAGCTACCACTTATCCCTGTAGCCTGCTATTGAAGCTCGTCGGCAGCAGCAGTGAAAGGCAGGATGTGGGAACGGAAGTGCATGCAGCTTGGATGTCCCGCACCGCAGGGCGCAAGCATGCCCACAGACAGGGAACGTTACAGTGATGGCCATAATACGTCATGGTGGTGTCGTCATGGTGCTATTGCTCCTGGATACTGTGCCCTGCAGCTCGCTAGATGCCCAAACCAGAGGCAAGTGCAGCGGTGCTGTGACAGGTACAAGCATGAGTTCGCTAGTGTTGAACAGCCCATGGAACTAAATAATAGCGTTAGGGGCTCTTTTGAGGACAGAATGCAGTATGTCCAACAGCTCTGTGGCAGGCAGTGCAGCCTGGCAAGGACGGAGTCCAGAGTACCCAGAAGATGGATTGACTTGGTTTATCCCAGAGATATGGCGTGCGGTACACAAGAATCGTGTTTTCGCCGGTCCAAGAGTTGGATGGGAGAAGCAAGTCCAGATATGACCCGTGCAGCACAGAAGCCTGCATCATGCTCAGAGGAGTTGCCGCTCTCTCATTTCCATGCTCGCATGGGCTCAGACAGCAGGCATCAGGCACCAGATCGGCACCCACAGACGTTCCTAGTAGCTGAGACTGGAGAGTGGAGGAAAAGGCAAGTCATGTGTCTCTGTAGACAACTCGATTGCCCGGGCGTTTCTCAACAGCGAGGCACTGCATACATGGTAGTTAAGGTACAGCGCATGAGTACGGGAGTTGAGAGATTTTGGTACACGAAACTCGGCTTGGAGCTGAAGATTGGTGTACTGACAACTAACACGAAGCATGGGTTCCAGCTAGCGACAACGGCTGGTGCAGCACTGCAGGTGCACCACAAGACACATGCATATGGCCAAGATAACAACACAATTGTTTTGCGTGGATGCGTCTCCGGGCTTGGTTGCAAGAGAGGCGGCGTTCTCTGGTGCCAAACATTTCGACCTGTGTGCGGTGTGGATTATGTGGTCACCCGATACCAGTGACAGCCCTTGCAATCTGAATTTCGTGACGATTCCTGTCGTACACAGCTTGCAAATGATTCCTGTGCACCAGAGGTAGTAACATATACACGCAATCGGGCGACAGATGTTGGGCGCAATACAGCAGGCGTGAGCACCACTTGGTGCACTGAACATGATTTTGTAACTGCTAGAACCCGTCCCCATACTGCACGTAGGAACAGCAGACTGGCACATTGCATTCGAAGTAGCTCAACACTCTTTACAATAACTGCAGTTCACCTCAAGGCAAAAACCTACCACTGCATCCTTTTCGCATCTTGGCTACTTGTAGGGTACCAGCGCCAACATATCTATCCCTGTGACCATACTTATACCCGTGACCACTACATGTACCCTGTTTCCACAAACAGTAGCTACTAGTGTCTGCGCAGGGCTGTGTTGATGACGGTGTGTGAATGTGACAGACATCAAATTTCCACTGTAGTGCACTACTCCATGCCATTGATGCCTTTTATGACATGCCGTATGCTAGAAAGAAGCAGTCAGGCATAAGCAGACGCTGCAGCACTATGACAGAAGCATAGTGGAACGTTGCATGTGCAGTTGCAGTACTACGTTGCTCATGTGATGCCTATAGCAAGGTACCGCTACACCTTGGCTGGCATATTCATCACAGTGGCTGTGGTTAAAGCAACAGCAAAGCTTGCAGTGGTCACCACCGCGAGCGAGACCAGCATGATCACGAAGGCTGTCCTCTTTGACACTACCAAGCGGTTCTGCAGGCCTCCAATCATTCTGTCGACAAACGGGGTGATTGCCATGGCGACACTAAACCTCAGAGGACGCAGAAACTGCTGCGCAATTGCAAGACCGGCAACCCGTGCCAGAAACGGCGCCCATTGCCCAGCAGAGAAAGGTGTCAAACCTGCATGTCAGTCGCCCCCAACTCCGTCACGCATCACATGCTTATTTATGTACCTACTTCTCCATGCACACAACAAATAGCCTCGATGAGCCACAGTAGTGATCAGTGGCACTCACACCTGTTGCAGCCACATGAGCCCCCCAGCCGAAAACAAAGCAAGCGCCATAAGTTACATTGCTCACAAACCTGCACTTCACACAGTGTGAACTAGGACAAGCAGTGCGAGCACGAGGCGTGACAAGTTGTTCTTCGCTTGATCGTTTTCACTGTTTGAACTATGGTATGGAACACTGACAGCCACGTGTTCTTCACCAACCAGGTTGACTTGAACACTGGTTTGGATTTCCTCCTTGTCGCCCAATTTCTGCTGCTGCAATCTCCACCTTCCAAGCCGGGTCTTAGATCAAGGGTTCAGCAGGGCATGTTGCAAGAACTATGCACACTGTTGTGGTTGCTGGCTTGGGTTGTAGCAGGGTGAAGATGTAGCACACCCATACGCGATCAGGGCCCCAAAGCCTAGACTTTTAAGACGCTCCTTATCAATTGGACCTCCGAAAAACCAACGTCGAACACGCTGTAGAGGTGTTGTTGGTGTACCATCGCTGTTTCCTTCCTTGGCATTGGTGGTATCTTCATTAGTGGCGGACGTTTTTGTAACCACGCCTTCTGCGCTACAGTGTCCACATAGCCGTAACTTCAGTTGGCGTGACTCTGCTGGACCATGTGCTGCGAGAGCACTGACTCGACTTCCAGCAAGAACACCTCGTTGAGAGCTCAGCATTCGAGCCGCACTCATCTCATTATTTGGTGAATTTTATCGCTACAATTTCACTTCTTGCACAGAGGACGCAAAAGAACACTCCAGCTTAGTGCAGTGGGCATGGCGTAGTTAGGGCGCTGGCAGTTTCTAGATCTGTCACGGCTGATTGGAGAAACTGACCGACGTTTTGTGTGAGCCGCAAATGGCAGTATCCGCCGATTCACGTGCCGAATGTCGGTGCATGCAATCACTGAGGCCTCATGAGGAGAAAGTGCATGACCAGCTGAGCGCAACATGCACCAATGTGGTTAAGCAATATTATTCAGGCTAAATGTCATTATTCGTGATATCTGCGCGCGATTTATATGACAGGGACAGCATGCACAAGCCTTAGGTCGTAGAAGTTAAAACGCCGGTTCGCAATGGTAGTGCCCTTCGACGAGTATGACTTTGACAATGACGAGCGGTACGCTGCATATATGAAGAACGTGGAGCTGGGAGGAGCCCCACAAGATCAGGAAGCGCTGCTGAGACGATTGCAGGCGAAGTGGTACCAGAAGAATGTGGTATGCTCCCTCATCTCAGAGTCCAAGCATGCTAACAGTAGTTGGGACGTTGTGGCCATCAGCTTGATGCTATTGCCAGAGATGCGCCTCAGCTGCGCACGTTCGCCTCAGCCTCTGATCGGCTCTGCTTCGCGTGCCCATACACGCAACGTCAGATACAGGACCCAGAGTTTGTTCCCATACCCCAACAGAAGACTCCAGAAGCTGCTCCAAGGCAGCCAGAGACCCCTTCCGCTAGTGCCCCCTCAACTGATCCAGCCCGCTCTGACCAACCCCAGGCACCTCCTGCACAAGCAACCGGCGGGCCAGCTCCCACACCGGACGCTTCACGAAAGAGTATGATGACAGGCCTCAATGCCATCGTCCAAGCTGGGGTGCGTTCATCGGTAGCACACCCGGTTCCCACACCGTTGTGGAGCTGACATGTCGCAGGTGCATGCACCACTGACAGCTTATGCGCTGCAGATGCTCGTACTGGGATTTGTCCTCCTGGTCTCATATCTGATGCAGAATCACGGCCTCATCCTGACAATGTGTGCCCCCTGCCTCCCTGCCGTTCCCAGCTGTACGCCTGTGCCTGCCGGTGGAGGAGGCTGCAGCGTGAGCATGTGTGCAGGTACCGTGTGTTCCTGCAAGCGGCCCTCACGTCCCATGTGCTGCGCCTGGTGGCCACAGTTGGCTACCCCACGCTGTGGCCGTTCAATTGGCCGGAGCTGCAGCAGTGGATGGCCCGCATCTCAGGCACGCCCCGGTGCACATGCCTCTGCGTCGCACCTCCCTTGCCGCCCCCTACACCACATATTCTGTGTGTTCCACAGGGTAGCCGATATGCATGTCATGCACCGATTCACGCTTAGAAGAGTTGAGCCCGCACGACACTCCTCGCGGCGCGCTTGGCATGTAAATGCAGTCTGAAACCAAGTTATGGAAGCTGGACATCGAGCTTTTTCGCGCTCGTGACCTACTCCACCAATGAACACCATAAACGGCAAACCACTCAATACTGTTGTCATGATTGACACCAGAAGCTCGTGCAATGTATACTTACATGACATGTTTCAACTTATAAAGGGGCTCGGGTGTACGATGCCGGTGGCTGGGTCATTTCCCATGCTGGTTCATGCCCAGCGTGGGCGCTAATTATATGATTCCTTGTTGCCTCACGTGGGGACCATTCATCCCGCATCAGCACACAGAAAACTGTTCAACATTTGTCTCGTACAAGCTAGTATGTGTATCTGCTTGGCTGCAGACTCTGACGGGTTTCTGGTGTGGGCAACACAGCCAGCGTGTCGAATAGAGAGCCTCCCGCAACAAAAGCGCGATGTTGAGCGTCCACATTTTGAATACTGATTTCAATGATGTGCTTGGCGCAACGCGAGATGCAGTATCTGGCCTCAACTTTTCTGAGCGTGAAGGGGTACATGGATGTGTATGGCATGCATATTGGCTACCCCGTAGTATGTGTGATGACTCCCACCATGCATGCAATGCACTGTCATATGTATGCGATGAGCGTCACTTGCTGTGCTGGGCAGCCATGCGGCGCTCCAAGGGGTGTGAGCAGGCTCACGACAAATGCCATAACCGTTTTGTTCATGTTCGGTCCACGACAGTGAAACGCGTGAAGTAAGGCAGGCCGATTGTGTGGTATGCGTTGCCCAAGTGAGGTGTGTTGTGCGAGTATGTCTGCCCCAGGACCGCGCTTAACAGCAGAGCACTGGCATGTTGCAGGCACCTCGGACGCCCACTACGCAGCGGTGTGCTTCATGTTTGCTGCACATCAACCGACACTGCTGGTAGTAGCAAGCCCTGCAATACTGGCCAGCCTGAGGCTGGCAGCATACCTGCGCAAGAACTTCTCCCGTGTGCTCTGGGGTTTGATGCCCCTCTGCGACAAGATCAGCAGCCAACGAGTGTGCCCTTCCACCTGCCTCTTGGGCCACGGTTCAGTGTCCTCATGTCGTAGCACAGTAGACACTGAACCTGCCTCCCACCTTTCTGTTTTCGTAATGTGCTCAGGCAGCCTGCTATTCAGCCGACGGAGGCGCTCAGAGTGAGGGTTCTTGCGTTGCAGGAACTGGCGTTCTATGGCATGGCGGTGATGGACCTGTCACTGTTAGGGGTGGTGATTGGCAGAGCTGTCACATCAAGGTCAATCATACTGCCGTTCGTCTACCTCAACATGTTGCGGCATCGGTACAGTTCACCGGTTTCGGCGAAGTACCACCAGGCGATATGGTCCGTGCTGGTGGGCTACGCAAAGCCTGTAATGAAGTACATGCCGAGCCCAGTGCACACTGGTGTGGGATATTTGACGCGGTGGTTTACAGGTCGCACTGTTTGAGCACTCGTTTGGCAATCTCGCTGCAGGCATGGTATCCTTCGTGTTCAGACAGTTGTCACTGTTGGGTGCTGCTATGTGACGAAGTTGAAGTAGTGTAGCCGTTTCACAGTGACATTAGCAGATCGCTTGAGCACCGTTGCAAGTGTAGACTCAGACAGCAGCTTTTGTCAAGAAGTACCTGTTGTAAAGTTGTGTTGGGTGTGGCTGTAACGTGGAGCGCATACTGGTGTGGTGCTCTTCATCAATGCTCCCATTCCTTAAATTACTCTTTCTCATCATTCTGCTCGCATTGGCCAGACCCATTAAGAATACAGACAGAGGCGTTCGCCCATGCACGAATCAGCAACCAAGACGAATGCATTCGGCGTCATGCTCACAAGACATGTTATGAAAGCTAGATGAGTTGGTCACCGGTGTGCAGCTACTCATGTTTAATCCTTGTAGCGCATGGTACCCTTCTCAAATCCAACGGTTGGGAACTGCTTGGCAAAGTCCTCTACATCTTTGCTGAGATCTACGATGCTCTCTGGCATCTCTGCGGAGAGAAGGGCTCGGAAGTCAGCCATCTTTGGCCCTGCAGCACACCTTGCCTGTGTAATGTCACGACCATTATCCAGGCGCATAGAGCTACAAACATGTGGTGCCAGACGCCCCTACATGGCAACGCACAAGCTAGCCCAAGAACTTGTCCCAGACCATCCCTTCTGCCACGCGTCACACTCTAGCAGCCACTGAGTGTCCCTCACAATTGCCCATCAGCGGCTACTGCTAAGATGATATTGCACACCATGGTGTGCACGCACGTCAGAGGGGCAGATGACACGTACCTGCCTTGCCCTTGAGAGTCTTTGCGATCTGGATGCCCCGGTGCACAAACTCTGCCACCTGCGCAAAATCATTCTCGATGAATCCGCGAGAAGTCAAAGCAGGGGAGCCCATGCGAATGCCTCCCGGCACCATAGCACTCTTGTCCCCAGGCACCGTGTTCTTGTTCAGCGCGATGTGCGCCATCTCCAGCACCCTCTCCACCCTGCACCACATCACTGCTGCTGGCCTCTCATGCTCACAGTCGGCTCTCCTTCATAACAGCAGTCACGGTGGACACGTCCTGAATGCAACGGCAGTGCACTGCCGCAGGGGTGCCGGCATGAGGCGCACAGGAAGCTCTGCCTTGGTGCGATGCAGCCAGGACATCCCACCAGCAGCACAGACTGCACAGGCGTCATGTTTCCTGGTCAGGAGGGCAGCCGCACCTGGAGCCATCAATGCCCTGTGAGCGCAGATCAGTGAGGACGATGTGGTTGTCGGTGCCACCTGACACGAGGTCGTAGCCCAGGGACTGCATTCCACCTGCCAGGGCGTCGCTGTTCTTGAGCACCTGCTGCTGGTACGCCTTGAAATCGTCTCCCTGTGCCTGCTTCAATGCACACGCAAGGCCCGAAATGGTGTGGTTGTGGGGGCCGCCCTGCAGTCCGGGGAACACCGCAAAGTTGATTTTGTCTTCTAGCTCATACACGATCGGCTCGCCCTTCTTTGTCGTGCCTCGCTGGCCCTTCCTGAAGAAGATCATTGCACCACGAGGGCCCCGGAGGGACTTGTGCGTGGTGGTGGTCACGATGTCAGAGTGCTCAAAGGGAGAGGGCACCAAGCCTGCTGCAACAAGGCCAGAGATGTGGGCCATGTCAGACAGCAGGTATGCCCCCACTGAGTCTGCAATCTGCTTCATGCGTGGGTAGTCGTAGTGCCGTGTGTATGCAGAAGCGCCTGCGATGAGGATCTTGGGCCTGAACAGTGTGGCCGTGCTGGCCAGCGTGTTGTAATCAATGAGGCCGGTTGACTCGTCCAGGCGGTAGGGCATCTGCTCGAAGAAGATGGACGTGGCAGAGATCTTCTTCGCAGGTGTTGAGAATCCATGGGACAGATGGCCCCCATGTGGGAGATCCAGGCCCATGATGCGGTCATGCGGTTGCAGCAGCGCAGTGTACACCTGCAGCAGCCCGCCTGCTCATGTCTGTGGGCGCAACGACCTGCAGTTGCGCTGAATGCACGTGCGCTTGCACCAAGGTGCATCACAGTTCGATCTGCAGATGCGTGGAGCCAGAAGGGGTGGTTTCAGTACCTGGAAATTGGCTGGAGATCCCGACAAAGACTGAACATTGACACCCCATTTCTCAGGATCAAGGCCAAACGCAGCAAGAGCCCGCTCCTGGCAGAGGCGCTCAGCTTGGTCTATGAACTCGTTGCCGCCATAGTACCGAGCCCCTGGGTACCCTTCTGAGTACTTGTTGGTCATGACTGATCCAACTGCCTCCATGACAGACGCCGACACAAAGTTCTCTGAGGGGATGAGCTCCAGGCCCTGCAGGGATATCACCAGACCACTCTTTGTACTCGCACTTCAACACGCGCTCTCTTAGATGTGACATAGAGTCTGGAGCGTGCATCTGCGTGTGCACATGTCCGTGTTACAGACATGTGACCAGCAGGTCTCCACAAATACCCACACAAACACGAGACAGCACTGCGTACCTTATACTGGCGATTTTTCTCATGCTCAATGATGTCATAGAGCTCTGGATCCACCTCCTGAAGGCCCTTGTTCAGCAGCTGTGGCCACTGCATCAGTTTGTCCGCCTTGTATGACTTGACAGCGCTTAAGGCATGTACCACAATACAAACGTGAATTCTAAAACAGTACCACAACGGCTGCAAAGTTGCATGGAGCTCAAAAGTGCCGATGTGCGGATCGATGATTCGCACGGCTCGTGCCAGGGCACGTACGGACAATGTAGCGCACCTTGACATGCGAACGATCGTCTTGAGCTGCAAACTTCTGATACTGTTCGTCGTTGGTGGCTGGCTGCACATTTCTCGAATTCAGAGTACACTAACTACATCTGCGGTTGGAAGGCTCACGCGTATCCTCTGCTCGAGCGCAGTAAACAAGGACGGCACATCGCACCTGAGCAGCGAAGGATCTAGAATAAACTGTCTGGTTTGCCTGCAAAAGAATCTCCGCGGTTTAGATGTCCAGGCGACCCGGTTGCAAAATGTGGCCAAATGCACACCACCTTCCACTGTCTACATAATGACTGGGTCGTACCACAAGACATCTAAGAGAGTCGCCGTTAAATAAGCCCCTGATCAAGGACAAGGCCGTCTTTGAGCGCTGCATGTTGCGAGTGCCCAGAAAACCTCGTATCTCAACAGACACGCCCCGTGGTAAGCACACTTCCTCCTGTACAGTGCACACGCGAAACAGTTTATAGAATTGCTTCTTCGCTCATAAGGCGCAGGTACCTTGGTGCTTGCAGGTGGATTCACACTTATCTCGGGACACCGTGTGTGACAATTGCGGCCATGTGAATTCAATGGAATAAGATGTGGGGCCCCATGGGGTCCGTGATGAAAGATAAGCACTTACCCAAACCAAAATCCCTACCTGAAATAACGTTTCAGGAACCACATACTTTCTTCTTGGTACAGACCATCAGCCTAGCTACAGACTGACCAGTGCACTGCACAGTTGTGTCACGTTGTTGATGTGTATGCCTGTACGCAGTTAGAGAACGCTTTATGGCTGTACGTCATGCTGAATATTGTCACAGACAGTTACGCTACAGCGACCATGCGCGCAAGCCGGTAGGAGTGAGTCCGCGAGTGGTAGTCAACCACGAGCAGGACCCAGGGAGGCCATGGCGGAGAGACGTACGAAATCAATGCAAGCTGGCATCTGACACGCATTCCAACGTGTCAGGGGAGCGTCAGAGTGCGAATGGAGCAGGCGGGAGTGACCTCTATACACCTGCTCAAGCCACCACCATCAGGGAGAGTTGGGACATTCTCATGAGATGGTCACGGGTTCGCACACGAAGAGCGTTCCGACGTAGAAAGGGGCTTCTGCAAGAAACAACCAAGGTAGTCCTACCAGCACGCACCCTGGGCTCTTCCAGATTGCTGACGATTAACACCCTTGCCAAATAACAGCACAGTCAGTCCTCAGTAGCTTCAGCACGATGGGCACAGCAACTGGATCTTTGAATATTCGTTTTGTACTTGTAGGTGGCAGTATTTGGCGGAGGCAGCTTTGCAACCGCAATGGGTGCAGCTCTTGCACGGCAACGGCACGACCTCAAGGTTCACATGCTCCTGAGGGGCCAGGAGGAATGTCACAGCATAAACGAGAATCACGAAAACTCGCGATATCTATCTGGCATCACACTGCCAGACAACCTTTCAGCAAGCACTGACGTTGTGAGTGTGTTGGAGGGCGCTCAATATGTGATCCACGCACTGCCTGTGCAAGCGTCCCGAGCATTCTTGGCATCTGTGAAGGACATCCTCCCGCCGACCACACCCGTCATCTGCGTCAGCAAGGGAATTGAGAAGAGCACAGGGTATCTGATGTCAGAAGTGTTCCCATCAGCGTTGGGCAGAAGGCATCCCTGCGTGTTCCTGTCAGGCCCTTCCTTTGCACGAGAGGTGATTCTCATAGCTTCTGTTCCCTTGCATCGCGTATGCGGCAGCAGGGGAGCCGTCTCAGCTTGCAAGTTGCAGACAGAGCCACGGCTGCACGACACCCTCGCATGTGCCCGCTGCTGTGTGTTGCATGAGCATCAGCGGTCGCGGGCGCTCTGCAGAACCTGATGCGCTAGCATGTAGCTTCTGCAGGTGATGCTGCTGGGCGTGCACTGTGCAGAGCTGCAGCAACTCCTGCGTGGCAGTATGACATGCGATGTTGCGAGTGGCTGCCGCTGTAGGAGTGGCAGCGCATGCCAGTGAATGCTGCTCTGTTCAGGTGTTGGAGGGCAAGCTGACGTGTGTGGTGGCGGCCTCAACAGACATGGAACTGGCAGCAGATGTGCAGTCCCTGTTCTCACAGGGCAACATGCGCATCAACCTCTCACGAGATGTGCAAGGCGTGGAGGTGTGCGGCGCGCTGAAGAACGTGCTGGCCATTGCAGCGGGGATCGTTGAAGGCAAGGAGCTGGGATCCAACGCCCTTGCAGCTGTGGTGCGCCACCTCCTGTACTGTCCACCCCCGGCTTTGTGAACGACTCGGGCATCTCATTGCCTTGAGTTGACACCACACATTCAGGAGGTTATTTATTATTAGACTATTATGCAGTAGGGTAACTTGGTCAGGTGTTGAGATGTATCGTATCAACATTCATTATGCTTCTTTGACCTGCAGTTCTGGTAACCCCCCACATGGTTGACAGGTATCCCCACGTGCATATGCTTAGTAAGCACATGAGACGATCTCACATTAGACGATCTCTGATATCTAAGGATATCGCACCTGTTTGAAGCGCTGGAGAATGAATTCTCCAGCGCTTCTTTGCTCCTTCCTCTACAATACACAATGTACCTTGTTGCTATCTCTGGCACAAGTGCCCAGCACCCAAGGTCCAGTGGTTGTGCAACAGTTCACCAGCCAGAAACGGCCGCTCTTGTAGTCCTTCCGGTGCACAGCCAGAAGCGTGCTGCCTGCAGATCTCACAAGGCTGCGCAGAGATTAGATGGCTTGCATCCAAGATGGGGGCCAGGCCCGAGACTGTTGCAGGGCTGTCAGGCTTTGCAGACATCATGCTGACCTGCTATGGAGCGCTGTCGCGCAATCGGAAGGTAGGGATACGGCTTGGTCAAGGGGAGAGCATATCTGATATTCTTGCCTCAAGCACTCAAGTGGCTGAGGGGGTTGCGACCGCAGGCTCTGTGGTGTTTCTGGCCCGCAAGTACAGAGTGCAGCTGCCAGTGTTGACGGCTGTGGCTACAGTTTTGGCGGATGATTGCACCATTGAGGAAGCCGTGCAGGCAGTGATCGACCTTCCAGAACTGGAAGAGCGATAGAGCTGCGAGCGGTCCACGCCCTTGTATCTTTTTGGCTGACAAGCATCGTACAGCGCTGTGTTGTTACTGGCTCTGACTGTTTGCAGCCTGAACAGATTACTGTGGCTTCCAAATGCTTAGTCAGCAATAGTCAGCATTGGAGGTGGTCCCCCCCAGGAAGTGAGAGCAACATGCCGCAAAGGAGCACCCTCCCCAGAGCACACATTGTCCCTGTGTCCGGTGCACTACAAGATCTGCAAGGTCCATAGCGTACTGTGCATCAGCACTGCACTCCCCCATCAGCAAGCTCGCAGGCGGAGCGTGCGGTTAGTTGTAAGCGTATTTTCTTGTGCACGAGCACTGTTCCAGAGCCTGCCGCCCCAAGTCAGACCACTGTAGCTCTTGTTCATGCTTGGAGAAACAGTGGTACTTTGATGAGGTGTTCTGATGCCCCAGATTCCAAACGTTTGAGATCTCACCGCCTTGGAAGCGGCCCTGGCTTCACTGAAGGGCTACAGTTGGTGCTCCAACAACATGTGTTGGCATCATCTGCCACTGACTAGATTAGATTCATTCAGGAAGTGCTGGGCGGTCTTTACAACTGAATTGAATTTTGGTCTGGATATTTAACTCCGTAGTTGGTGTTGTGGTTATGTTCGTGCGGTGTGAATCAACCTGGTGAAGAGAGCGCTCATTGTACAGTGTCAGCGAGAGAAGGCAGTGCATGTGTGTTTTCATCGACAGCGGTGGGGCTCACAAGCACGAAAGGTGCACCACCATAGAGAATCTGACACCAGCCAACAACGCCAGCACGGCAATCAACATGAAACGGATACCACAGAGCAGAAAACACATCAAGGCAAGAACAAAGCAAACAGCCCGCCACAGAGACAGCGCTAAACCCTACACAACAGCTCCACACAAAAGCAGCGCAACGGTGAAACAACACTGCGCACAACGGACGGCCCATCGCCGACGGCCAGGTGCCAACCAGAGCGGCCTTTTTTTGTGGAGGACACACGGGCTGGCCGCAGAAAGGGAGAGGGACATGGAGGTAGGAGCGGGTGAGGGTGGCGCCGGAGGAAGGAGGGGGGGCGGGGGGTAACCGTCAACATGCAGCAGCCACGGGCAGGAAAGGGGGGACCGGGTGATGGAGGGGGTGTGCGGGCCGCAGGCACCGTCGGGGGGCGGGAGGTTGAGAGGCTGCAGGAGGGGGCGCGGGAGGGAGCCTCGGCCGGCGGGAGCGCTAAGCGGAGGCGGGGGGAAGGGCGGAGTGGGAGCCGCAGCAGTAGAAACCGGCAGGAGGGCCTTGCCGGAAATCCCGGAATGCACGGCAGTCGCGTACATATACACGATGTCGTGGTTGCTGCGGCAGGCATCTCGCACAGGGCTTGGTCAACAAAGGTGCTTCTGTCAACTGTGTCGGTGGGAGCAGCAAGCTTGGCGAGCTGAGGTGGTGCATTGCAGGTTCACCCAGGCGCCCGAAGACCTCATGCCTCAGTGGTACGATGTTCACTTGGGGACGCATCGGTGGAAAGGCCGTTGCGGTAGTGGGTGTACTTCTGCGAGTCACGGAGCTTCTGTGTGTTTTTGTTGTTGCACAGTACACATGACCAGCTGCGTTGGCGTAAGAGTCCGCGCAGGTGTGGCTACAGGAGACGTCGAGGAACATCTCCTGCCGAACTGGAAACATCACCTTGATATCACCACGTTCGGGGATGCCAGTGCATGCAGTGAACACATGTTTCGTACTGTTCTTGACTGCTAACAAGCCTGTGTGCCGGCCATCTTGCTGCGGTTGTTTGTCAAATACTGCGCACGAATCAAGAATGTGCACTCATTTCGTTGTGCCCCCCAATACCTCTTGATTGATCTATTCCTGAACAATCATGAGGTATCGGTGGGGACCGACTAATGAGCGCATGCACTTCATGACACCTTCACGGTTCACGGTTTTGAGAGCTTCCCAATTCCTGTCAATTCGAATGCCTGCTCCCAGTTGCCCCCATCAAACTTCTGCACCATCAGTGTCTTGATGCTGCTTGGCTCAATGCATGCAGCGGTGATAGCGTATCCGTCAGGGTTGGACCTGTGCACGCAAAATGTTACCAGGGCTCGAACTGTAACGGGCTGCACACAGTGCAAGTGTGCAGTAGGCCTCACCTTGGAACGTAGAACGGCGTCACTCCACATACTTTGCAATGGAAATGTCTCGCAGTCCTTGAGCCAAACTGCACAAGTGAAGCACTTGACCAGGTGTACTTAAGTTGATGCCACCTTGCAGTGGTTGAGCAATGCCTGGTGCATGTCTACCTGGTATTCAGTGAGGAAGCTCTCTCCTCCTTCCAGAACAGTGAAGTTCTGTGATGGCACAATGACGTGCGTGTTCTTCTTCACTGCAGAGCATGGTAGCTGGTGAGTTTCATGGCGATGAGTGCTTGAATTGGTGACAGTGGGGAAGCGCACTAGCACAGATAGAGCAGTTGCAGTCCCATGCCACCATGTCAGGAGCAGCTCGAAACTCAAACCTGTACAAATATTCACCCTCGTAACTTCTTCATCTTCCTATGTTCAATGCTTTTCTTTTAATATGTGCCATGCCTTGTGTAACCATACAAGTCTGCCTGCATTCACCTGACAGAACCGCAGTGGCAGCCCCCTTTGTGACTGACAAGCTCCTGGATGGAAGGCGTTACGTGCTCTAAAGCAGCGTTGTCCATGTCGCACAATCTGTAGACAGGTTGTCAAATCTTCGTGTGTTCAAGATGATGAGCTCCTGGCCATCCCCACGTGATTGCGCAATGTGCCTCCTCAACTTCAGGTCTTCTATAAATGGGACGAGACTACAAATGGGACGAGGAAGGCGGCGAGTTCATGTGAACTAATGCTATCTCACCAAAGAACCAGGGGAGACCGGGAGGCAGATGGTCTTTATTTCACGTAATGTTCCAGTGTTAGTGTTCCTGTCGTCCAAGCAATGATTGACCGATGTACATAATTCAGTTCGCTTGGAGTGAGTTTGCATGTATGTATGTATGTACGTGACTTGTATCCCTTCATCTTGAATTCAATAATTCAGAAGTTCTGGGTGCTCCGTTGTTGGCTCAGGTTCCGGTCCTGTGCATATCAACTACATATCAGTATGGATTCAGTGCTTCTTTCCTTGCCACGCCGGGGTTTCCATGTGTTTTAGATGAGAATGTAGATTTACAGCATGTTCGTGTTGAGGACTATCACGAGATTCGTAGCTTGCCGCTATGTGATCACGTTACGACACCGGCGTAGTTTTTACACACATGAATAGATATGCAGTGTGAGTCGCAAGGTCGGTATTGCCCTACGGGGCAACAAGGACAAGGGCTCCAGGACATCTCAACTTATGCAAAGCTGTTTGCGGAGAGATACAAGCAGGATCTGGTGTCCATATTGCTACATCCTGATGTGGACAGACATTTTGGTGTAGCAGTAAATTGCATTGAGCTAGCTGGCTCAATGCAGCATCTGGAGGTAGTACAAGAGCTCGTGGCTGACCCACAAGGCACAATGGCTGTGCTGGACGAATCCTTAAGGCTGGCACAGGAGCAAGTGGTCAGAGAACAGCAGGATGATAGCGAGAACATGACAATCAAGGTGTTGATCACAAAGACCATGTCCGATGTTGCAGCACCGCATCTGCAGCACCCGAAGAGCACATGTGCAGGGGTTGGTTCACGCACGTGTACATGGATTACCATACTACATGGATCCTCAAAGCCCAGATCTTAGCCCGGCACCGAGCTGCATTAGCGCATGCCACAACGGCAAGCTGGTGACCGTTGCGGGCACTGTAGTAAGGGCCAAGGCGATGCAGCTGTTCCGTGCATACAAGCTGGTCCAGTGCACAAAGTGCTGCACAAGAGTGCGGCTGCAAGTGTGTGTCAGTAATCCTGACGCTGTGGATCTGCCAGAGCAGTGCCCGCAGGCAGGATGCAGCAACAGCGGCTTCAAAGCCTTGGAAGATGCATCTGTTGGATACACAAATTTCCAAGAAATCAACATCACGGTGCGCATCAGCCACAGTACAGGCAATGCATGAAGGCTGTAAAAGTATACTGCATTTCACTGATTTAGTCACAAAGGCGTTCCATGTACAGGACACAGATTCGTCAGAAGGGAGATCAAGGTTGCCTGGCGGGTTCCCGGTGGTCCTTCTGCATGATCTGGTGGACGTTGCGCAGGTGGGAGATGTGGTGGAAGTCACTGGTGTCATCCGACAGCAGTCAGCGGGGCCTGTGAACGCTGGTGCGAGTTCATGTGTGGCAGAATTGCCCCTTGGGTAGTACCCTGCAAGTGGTGAAAGTTCTGTACGATAGTTCTGTGCCGCTTTGCCTCATGATCCAAGCAAGAAGTGTGTGCAGGCACCTTAGCCAGCATGAAGCTGATCCTGGTAGCATGCAATATCACCCCAGTGCAACGAGATGCCCCAAGGTCAGCTGACGAACAAGTCTCTGACGTTTTTTTCCAGCAGTTTTGGGAAGAAAATTCAAGCAGTCGGATTGCAGCTCGTAATCGCATTGTTGCATCAGTTTGTCCTCAGCTGTGCAACGTGTTTGATCCTAAGCTGGCACTACTGCTGGTGCTGTTGGGGGGAGTTCAAGGGGTGTACAATGGCTCCAACATCAGGGGCAACTGCCACATGCTGCTGGTCGGAGACCCGGGCGTTGGAAAGTCTCAACTGATGCAGTTCGCTGGCAAGCTGGCTGCACGGTGTGTCAGCCTGTATCCTGCCATGAAGCACACAGTCCTCTCAGTTCCAATCCATTCGGTATGCATGTGTGTATGTGTGTGTATGTTGACTCGATGTTAGATCAGGCCGTGGGTGTGAAGCTCAGGAATGTGCTATCGACTGAGTATCCCTAGCAACGCAGGAATCCAAGCAGCTTGTTGCCAGCAGCTTTACTGACGCCTGCCTCAGTCCTCGGTTGTTTGCTGTGGAGGAGAGCACGATGCGCTTGCTTCCAGTCGTGTTCCTCTGCGCACTGTTTCATCATAAGTTTGTTTCCGGGTGATTTCATTCCTTTGTTTACTTCACTCTGTGTGCGTGTCTACTGAGCACGCAATGTGTTCCGTGACTTGACTGCAAGCTCTCATGGAGTGTGCAAGAGGATCCATGCTGCCCTGCAGTGCAGGTCTGTGGCGACAACGGGGCGAGGCACATCGCATGCAGGGCTCACTGCCGCGGCTGTCAAGGTAGGTCAGCAGTGGACTCTGCAGGCAGGAGCAATGCCACTTGCTGATGGAGGAGTTTGTTGCATCGATGAGTTTGGTGATGTCCCATCGAGCGAGCAGAGTGCATTGCTGGAAGCCATGGAGCAGCAAACCATCTCCGTTGCCAAGGTGCCCTCTCTGTCATGTCTTGTCTGCCCCTTTGTCTGTGTGATGCGGGGAGCAGTTGTGCTAATTGTCTGCTCAGCATGTGCCGAGGACGCCTTGAAGTAACACACTATTGCAGCACCAGTGAGTAACTTTGTGGCATGGGAGTAGTATGGCATTCTTCAAACTGCTGTTCAGATCTTTTTTGGTTTGATTGTGGAGTGAGGTTTGTTGGTTCCTGCCGCGATGATGATTTGCATGTTGTACCGGTGCATGCATGTATGTAGCTAATGACGAAACTAGTCCATCAGTCTAGCTGACTGCAGGCAGGGCTGGTCACAAAGCTGAACGCTCGCACATCAGTGCTGGCCGCCATGAACCCAATCAGCATGTATGACTCAGGCAAGTCTGTGGAGTCCAATACTGGCATCTCTGGACCTTTGGTGAGCCGATTTGACATCGTCATGGTGTTACAGGACCTTGTGAATCCAGACAGGTTCGCACTGTGGCTCTCAGGCTGAATTTGCCGTTTCACAGCAAAGTTTTATGTTTCAGGCTCACTTTTCCTCTACTTTGGAGGGCCTGACACCACCAGTACTCTGCAATCATAGCCTAGATACCACATCACCTCTGCAGCCTGAACGAGCTGGTTGGATATGAAAACAGGCTGTGTGGTAACTGTGTGCGTGTCCCCTGCAGGGATGCATCCGTCGCTGACCACCTCCTGCAACTGACTGCCAACAAAGACCCCGAGTCTCTTCCCTCAGATGTGGCAGAATCGGACACATGCTGGTCACCTGAGCGCCTGTGCGCATACATGTCATGGGCGCGCAGGACGTTGGCACCCGTAGTGACACCTGTAGCAAAGGCCATTCTGCAAGCGTACTTTCAACATCAACGCAGTGCAGCTGCCATGAGCAGTGGGAGGGTTGGGCAGGAGCGTGTGACAGTGCGCCTGCTGGAGGCCATGGTGAGGCTGAGTCAAGCACATGCACGGCTGCTGGGCATGGCCACTGTGACAGCCCAGGATGCCACTGCAGTAGTGCTCCTCATGGATGGCTGCGCACATGTTGTGCAGGTGCTATCGCAAGTCACAAGAGGTGGCGGCAGCGGTGGCTGGGGCCTGTGCCGCAGCAAAATGAGCGACGCGGAGCTGGAAGTTGCTCAACGCGGCGTGTTGGAGCGCCTAGACCTCGCCCAAGTCCAGCAAGCAGGGTATGATAACAAGCAGGCGTTGCCAGGGCACGTGGATGCGTGTGCACCTTGCAAACAAGTCCCAGGTGATCATGTTGCCCAGGGCCAAAGTATCAGCACATATCGGGGCGTAGCCCAGACAGCTTCACACAGATCTGGTGCTGCATCGCAACCTTCTGAACCTGGGCGCAGGCCACAGGGCCTTCTTACGCGCAAGATAGGAGACGCTGGGCGGGCCAGAGGCTCTGCACCAGCTGAGCGTGATGTGGCTGCAGGGCTGCGAATGGGCCACGGGATTCCTGCTGGGGATCCACGAGCACCCTCTGCACCAGCTGCCAGCAGGGTACATCAGTGCAGCAGCCAGATTACTGGAGCTGCTGCAGTTGCAGCACCACTCTGGGCAACCAGCCGTCGCAGTGAAGGACAACCGAAGCATGCATGCTACTTTGGCACCTCTCAGGCAAGTGCTGGTGGCGGGGTTGCAGCATCCATGCACATGAGTGAGGGTGGCGGCAGCTCGAAAAAGCGGCATGATGTTGCTGGGGAGCGGCAGCCAGTTGAGGTGGCGCCTGCACAGATGAATGCTGGAGGAGTGCACTCTTCTCAGGGCATCTGCCTCGGGCAGCCACATGACAGAACGGGGCATGCCTTGTCAGAAACAGGGCTCCCAGCTGCAGGGGTACATGCAAGACCAGTTGCTCTTGTACAACCCCCAGGAACTGCGCGTGCCTGCTCCGCAAGCCGACGCTTGCCACAACAGCAGAGCGCCCTGCGTCCGATTACAAGCAGCAGCAAGGCACCGCATGCCGTGGCTGCAGGGCCTCAACCGCGTGCAGGAAGTGCGCCAGCTGCACCCTCAAGCCATGCTCCACCGCATTTCTCAAGACAAATTCAAGAATCTGTTCTGCAGCGGGATGCGGGGACGAACATAACAGGTGTAAAGAGAACTGTGGCATGTGGCAACAGCATTGCGCCACCTGCACAGGTACGAGCCAGTGCGCCAGCGATGCGGTTTCCTATGGACGAAGATGATGTCGATATTTCAGAGTTGATCTGATCTAAGCTCCATCCGGAATGCAACTGTCGCTCCAAGCACACGGCTCCAAGCACACGGTTTTGCGCAACCAAACATGCAAACAATTCAGATAGCACTCCATAGCTCTGTGACAGAAGCATGCTTGCCCTTACACTCAGTACTGTAACATGCTCGCTTTGGGTGACTAGCTCTGAGTGGCACAATAACTACCCTATCACCTACAACAGCGTGGCCATGCAAATCTCTACATCCATCTTGCTCTGCTACTATGTTTTCATCACCTGCACCTTCGCCTGCCCGCTGCTTGGGTGTTCTTTGCTCGACTGATCTGCAGTCGACACGGTCCGGCATTGCTCCGCCTCTGCAGTGGCGACCGACAGAGATATTTTTATGGCAGAGTACGGGCAAGGAGGCGCTACCAGTAACGGTGGTGAAAATATGAAGACCATGGGTCCAAAAAATCTCTCGTTTCCTGGATCGCGCCCAGCATGCACGTGTGAATGCAGCCTCTGCTCTGCGTCTTCTGCTCCTCGCTTGAAATACTCCAAGGTCTGCTCCCACGTCACAGGGGCTGTGTTGGGAATGCGGTGGACCACAGCACATAGCATGTATACTGGCAAGTGTACCAGCGACATTCTGAACAGAATCCTGGCAGTCTGCACCAGACGTAACAGTTATAACGTGCTCTCAGCATCCTGATAAAAGGCTTGATGTACGCAAGCAGTTGTGCGCCCTGACCTGATGCAACACAAGACAGTGCAGTGTGCTGCATCAGTGCACACCTGTTGTGTGGGGTTAGTGTAGAAGGTCGAAGCCGACAGTGCCAGCATGCCAGAGAGCGCAACACTCTCATACGTAAAGGCAGGGTGCACAAGGCCTGCAGACACTGCAGCAACTCCAAGTGGCACCAGGTACAGGGCATTCCGCAGTGCTGCACCTGCAGTCCGCCGGCCTGTGCGGTCGAACAGAGACAGCATGCGATGCCCCCCTCTCGCATAATCTTCCTTACACAGCCAGGCCAGAGCCATGAAATGTGGCAGCTGCCAGAAGTATAGCACAGCAGCCATGAAGCCTGCCGCCGGATCCAGCTGGCCTGCGGCCGCTGCCCATCCCATCAGCGGCGGGATAGCTCCCACTACAGCTCCCACCCATGTATTCAAGGGATGCATTTGCTTCATTGGAGTGTATATCGAAGCATACAAGGCAATGTTTGCAACACCCAGCCCAGCTGTGAGTGGGTTGGTCTGCACAAAGGGACGGGTGTGTGCATTGAGAGGAACTGGCTGCCTTGCTTCAAAACAGCTTATTGTCAGACAAAATCGGCTGTGCAATAGCGTTATGCCATACATCGTGCAAACACCAACCACACCTGAGTTTGCAATATAAAAGCCCCCCCCAGCCCAGTAACTGCTGCAAAAGTGAGGGCAGTGATCGCTGAAAGTCGGCCTGCTGGCAATGGCCTAAGCATTGTTCTTTTCATCAAGCTATCATTTCTAATCTCGTATATCTGATTGCATGTGTTTGCAGCAGCTGAGCATGCCCATGTTCCGACACAAGTCCACCCAAACTTTGCCCAGTCCACTGTTTCCCCGCTCCCAAGAACAAAACCAGCCCCAGCGGTTGTTGTCACGATAAGAGAGAGCTTTCCTTTTGCCAGCTTGTTAAAATCTCCCAGGAGTACCTGTACGTTCAGTTTGTAACAGGGTCGAGAACCCGTTCGCAGGTGAATGGTTCCAAACAAGGTGCGTGTAGGGAGATTGTCTACAGTGACACAGCACAGCTGGCTACTGTAGGATACGACATGCAAAACAAAGCTATCAGAACCAATGCACAGGTACACCAGAGCAGAGTAGCACCTTCCATGACCGCTGCTTGGCTTGTCGCACTGCCGGTGCCATCGATACTTGCGCAGTGCTTGCATGCGAGACGCTTCGTATATTGGAGAACGAAGAAAGGCACACTCTCCAGGACGAGAGTATAGACTTTCCCAGTGAGCGCTGCACTGTTCTAGCCATTTAGCTGCCTTCAGGTGCTGGTATGGTACGCTGGCAGAGCAAATTTGTAGCAGTTGACCAGAACTCGGTTTCTGCTCAGGCACAAACTTCTACAATCATGACAATGTTGGAAACAGGCATACTCTGCTGCGCCGAACTGTGGCGCTTGGCGCATAACCTTTCCACACAGACAACCGGTTGACGTATTCGACAAGGAGGACAGACACTGGTAAACATAAATCATGCTTGAATTGTTGCAGCACAGCAAACACACCTGATCTGAGCAAGGAGCATTTGGGCAATGCCATAGGGCACATGTAGACACACACGGCATGCGCGCATATGCGACCGGGAGATACACCGGCATGGGTCGCGACACCGGCAATCTATCAGAGGTATCTATCCCTATAAGTAGCCACTAAAGAACTGTTTGCTTATTCCAATGTTTCGCAATGTTTTCGCGGTGCCAGCAGCTGATTTCGTTCCAGCGGTTCGAACACGCGCAGCAAGCCTGATATACCACAGTGCTTCTGACAGTGACGAAAGCGCGCCTAAATGAGTGACCCTGCGGCTCAGTTAGCGCGAATGCAGCTGGACCGCAGCGTTCCCAAGCAGTCCTACAAGTTTTGGGAGACGCAACCTGTAGCACAATTTCAGGCGGACCCGGCTAACGCAGAGGATGGGCCCATACACGATCCCAAGTCGCCACAGGATGCAAGACAAGAGCCTTATCCTCTGAATGATCTGTATGAGTGGTGCCTTTGCGATCTGCAAGATGAAGCGGTCATTACCCAAGTGTTTGACTTGCTCCGCCTGAACTATGTTGAGGATGAGGACCAGATGTTTCGGTTTTGTTACTCTAAAGACTTTCTGAGGTGGGCACTGTGCCCTCCCGGGCACAAGAAGGAGTGGCATCTCGGTGTGCGAGCTGTAGCCAACCAGAAGCTGGTGTGCCTTCCTCTGCATATGCCTGTTAGCGTCCGCCTGTGATCCATTGACAACACATATTCAGATGATAGCTGCGCAGGTGGCCTTTATTACTGGGATTCCAGGGGTCCTTCATGTGAATGGAGAGCTCATTCCAAGCGCGGAGATAAACTTTCTGTGCATCCACAAGAAGCTTCGCTCCAAGCGCCTGGCGCCACTCCTGATCAAAGAGATTACTCGTAGAGTGAATTTGAGCAACGTCTGGCAGGCAGTGTACACAGCAGGCGTTGTGCTGCCCAAGCCAGTGGCCACCTGCAGGTACTGGCACCGCAGCATCAACCCCAAGAAGCTGGTGGACATCGGATTCTCACACCTATCAGGACGTACGACAATGTCGATGCTTGTCAAGCTGAATAAGCTTCCTGACAAGCCAGTGACACCCGGTATGGCCCGAGACACACATGCACCACCCCCTCAGCCACAACCTGCTCTGTGCTCATGTAGCGCTCTCTCAAGGCTGGTTCTGCAGCCGATGCAGCGATCTTAGAATGATGCGTGTGCGATGTTGTTGAATTGACTGATGTGTGTGCGATGTCCTCGCAAGACGCCAGTGATGTTGACGCCATGAGCGCTGCAGGCTTCAGGGAGGTCAGGGAGAAAGACTTTGGCAAGGTGACAGACCTGCTCAACACATACTTGGGCAGCTATAAACTACACCAGCATTTCACTGAGGCGGAGGTGAAGCACTTTCTGGCTCCGAAGGAGAACCTAGTGTATGTGTATGTCGTGGAGGGCGAGGATGGCGAGGTCACGGACCTCTGCAGCTTCTACTGCCTCCCCTCCTCCATTCTGAACCACCACGAGCACACGGAGCTTCGTGCAGCCTACATGTGCGCTCATCATGGCCGTTTGAGCAGGCACTAAGCATTGCTTCCACCTGGAATTGTGTACAGGTGCACAAGAAAGAAGGCTACATCATGCACCTTGAATGCCACCGCTATCGTCTTGTTTCGTTGAATGTATCACTGAAGGGAGTGGAGTTCGGTTGCAGGTACTACATGGCTTCTGGAGCCACGCCAATGAAGCAGCTTCTGAACGACGCGTTGATAAAGGCTAGAGACCACAAGTTCGATGTGTTCAATGCACTAGATGTTCTTGAGAATTCCCAGCAGCTGCTTGTCGATCTTAAGTTTGGGATTGGGGATGGTAACCTGCACTACTACTTGTTCAACTGGCGAGTGCATGAGCAGCTGCAGCCAAAGGACATTGGGCTCATCCTCATGTAGTGCGTTCGGTTGCTATTTTGAGTGCTGGTCGTGATATTTTGCGGTGTGACTAGCGACGAGGGGATGCCTTGCAAACAAGCAGAAGGCGAGGCGCAGTTATAGAAGCTGTACAGTTAGTGTTGCGCAATGCTGCACTTGTGGACATGTGGAGGCACCAACAAATGCATGCCTTAGTTGGTGCGTGATGCATGCAGTGGCCACCCGCATTCCTGTAATACGCTTATGAAGGCTGCGAGCACCGAACAGGAGGTGGTAGGACTGTCGTTCCGGAGCTAGCTCTGCTGAGGCATGCTGCAGGCAGAAGCCACTTTTTCAGTGATTTCAACAGCACCAAAGCAGCTAGGCGCCCATCTGGAACGGCCAGGACAGGTCAGGGCAGGGTAGCTTGGCTGTGGGTTTGAGGCGTATGCCGTAATGTTGCGCCGGGCTCTGACATCCTGATGTGCACACCTGAAATCCACCACCATGGTCTGTGTCAGTCCCCTGCAAGATGAAATAATGACAAAGTTCTTCTCCTTCAGATGTTATGCAGTTCTGAACCCAGGACATGTACTGAAGTGCAAGAGATCGAGTCGTGATCATAGATCGTGCATGCATCGGATTCCATCAAACGATAGCATGGGGGCTGTCCACACTACGAGCTACCGAGCGGAAGGCTTCAATCACAGCCACACAAGATTCCTGACAGCAGCTGCATGTCGTTTGTCTCGCGCGAGCACCCGCAGTGACGGCTGCAGCGCATTCGAGCTGCTTGAATTTCCTGACCAGTTGGATGCAAACGAGTTCAAATCGCTTCCCAAGTAGAAGCCTCTGTGCGAGATATATGCCCTTGTACATACTGCTCGTGTACATTAGACGGTGCATGTTGCTTGCTGAGTAGGCATCGGCAGAAAGCCTCTCCTGCCAGACAGCCTCATGCTGCCACCAGCAAGCAGGCCAGTACAAGCACGTGCGCAGTACCCAACAGTCGGATTTCGAGTCCGCAGGAAACTTCACGTGCGGCTCGAGGCCGTCAGGTGCTTGAGCGATGACACCGGGCTCCGTGTCAATAAGTGCTTCAAGAAGTCCCATTCTCGTAGACAGGCGGATGCCATCATTAATGCGGGCAGAGTTCGAATCAATGGCCGAGTACGTGCACGTATCACTCTCCACAGTTCCTGTGCCGGACAATACACAAGCCGAAATTCACATTGTGAGCATTCCACGCAGCACCCAGCGTACAACTACAGAACAGCTCTTGGGCTATAGAACGTCATCATTCATTATTGTTGTGCTGTTTAGGTGGCTTCAGCTGGTGACCGGGTGTTTCCAGGCGACTCAGTGCAGTTGGACGGCCGCAAGGTTGTGTGGCAAGCGCTGAACTCGTTCCCCGGTTCCACGAAGGAAAAGTTCGTGTATGTGAAATACTGGAAGCCTAGAGGTGTCGTTTGTACCACCGACCGATCGATTTCGGGCAATGTCATTGATGAGGTATGTCAGAAGAGGAGAGGACCTTCCTCATCAGCATTCATCGTGCTCGCCCCTGCACGCCGTGACAATTTCCATGTGAAGGTTAGCTGCAGGTTCTTGTGTAGTGAGCTAGCTTGGGTCCCATTGATGAGATGTGGCCCAAAGTCCCTGATTCTATGCAGATAGGCAGGAAGGAGCGCATCTACCCAGTTGGCCGCCTAGATAAGGATAGCACTGGCCTCCTGCTGCTGACCAACGACGGGCGCTTTGTCAATACGTTGCTGCGTTCAGCACATGCACACTTCAAGCACTACATCGTGACTGTTAACCAGCCTTTGACGGACAAGGCCATCACGCATATGCGGCGGGGGGTCACCATCACCACTGAGTCACAGCGCGACGGTCACAGGAAGACTCTAACGGCACCCACGTTGCCCTGTCGTGTAAAGCAGGTGCTCTCGCCTTGCAGCCTGGAGAGCTGCCTGTGAACCATCCTGCAACCACATACACCCCTGCAGGCTGCATGAGAACTGCGTATCTGTCCCAGCAGATGTGATTCATGCACCAGGACCTTGCAACACACCCTACCCTTGCACAGGCACCATCCTGTGGGGATCTCCCCCAGCGCCTTGCGCCTGCACTCCCACACCACCGTGCCGCTGGCCCGTCCACCACTCACTCCACTCACTATATTCGATCATGTTGCAGTATTGCAACAGCCCCGTGTGGTTGCTACAGGTGGAAAGGCGCACCTTCAGGATCCGCCTGCAGGAGGGCCGCAACCGGCAGATCAGGAAGATGTGCGAGGCGCTTGGCCTGCAGGTGCTGGAGCTGCATCGCGATGAGGTGGCGGGAATCTCATTGAAAGGCCTTCGGGAGGGCCATTGGAAGGTGTTGAGTGCAGAGGAGATGGCAGTGGTCAACAGCGTTCTCAGCGAACCAACCGGTCTCATCCGGTCGGTTTGACCGATTTTGATGCTGCGGTTGACAGCGTTCCACTGGCCCAGTCAACGCCCGTGTTGCACCACGTCCGCTCTGCAACACTAGATGGCCGCATTTTGGAATTCGTCGGTCTTCAGAGGAGCGTGTTGGCATGTGCAACGTTACAGGATGACGCATCGCACAGTCACCTTGCATGCACCTTGGTCACAAGGTATTGTACCATGGACGATTGCATGTGCTCCCCGATCGGGCCCTCGCATGGATATCAACTTCGCCGTTCTTTTATATCTGCTTCCTTGAGACGTCTTCAGCAGGTACCAGCAGACGACTCTGCTTCCTAATATTGCGGATAGTCCGCCTTGCCACCTGTGCTGGACAATGCAAGGCAGATAATAAGTCAAGCCGTAGTTTGTTTTTCGGGGCACAGCAAATCTGTCGCTGTCTCATGTTTCATGCCGTATAGGTTAGATCATTGTCGCCTGTAGATCTCCAGACAACGTCTGTGAGTTAATATTCAGTCTCAGACCGTAGAGCTGGACTGTGCACAAGCACTCTTCACGGCCAGCCTTTGAACATCACGTTTATATATTTTTTTCTGCAATGACCGCTGCCGGCGCACCTTTGCTTGGTGCGCAGAGCTCGCACACTGCGGATGGTGGTAGCACGCCCCCGTCGCTCCCACCCGTACTTATGAAGCTGTGGAACTTTCTTACGCACAAGACACCATCTTTCGGTGCAAGGGTTGCTGAGAGTTTGGACTACGAGCCCGTGCAGAATGACCTGTACTTTGGCAGAGTCAGAGCTCGTCGCACTACACGGCATGTGTACGGGTACGAACGTCCAACCTCGTGCATATATTTCATGACAAGTGCAGGCTGTGGGGAGCACGCTACCCACACGGCTTTCTCTCGGCTGCTCATTCGGTTGTGCACATCTGGCGCGAGTGGCCAGCCTACGGGTCCCAGCTCTCAGCCCCCTCATGCATGTCATCACGTTCGTACATCATACAGGTACTCAGGACTCACGTTGGCGAAGAATCTGGTGATGATCATGACGGGCATCTTCACAGGCCTTGTGGGCGTGATTCTCTCGAAAAGCGTGAAGACTCTCATCGAGTACCGCAACCACACCATGGAAAGCATACTAGAGAGCTCTGGGAGCTTTACACAAGCCTTCCTGTTTAATATGACGTATGGAGTCTCCTTGGTGATGGCTGCTGCGTGCATGGTACGGTGCTCACTGTGCCCAGTAGCAACATTCGTCCCCAGCAGCAACTGCAGCCATCAGCTGCGCCGTGTAGGTCACGTTCTGGGCGCCAACTGCCGCAGGAGCTGGAGTGACACTGGTGATGGCTTACCTCAACGGCACCCACATCCCGAACTTACTGAGGTTCAGAACACTGATCACCAAGGTGCTCGGAGCAGCGCTGGCGGTGCCCTCTGGCCTTGCAATCGGGCCTGAGGGTCCCATGGTACATATTGGCGCCTGCATCGCCTCCACCATCACATACGCCAACTGCGCTGCCGTCACATGGCTGCGATATGTGTGGCCGTGGCCGTGCAATGGGGTGGAGGAGGGTGACGATGACGACTCTGAGGATGGCCAGCCAGACGCGGCTGTTAAGGCGGGCTTGTGGTGTCAGACGTGGGAGGAGCTGCATGAAGACAGCGAACACAGAGAGTTCATCTCGGCAGGGGCTTCCGCAGGCCTCTCGGTGAGCCCCTCCCTTCTGCTGCATGCATACAGTCCGTGGCTCCAGGATTCGATTTCGTGTCTGGAGCAAATTTAACCGAGATTTAACCGGGGGGCTGGCATGTTCCTGTGCGATGGCGGCGGCCTCGGCCCGCGTGCCCGCAGCAGAGTTGCGACTGCTGGCAGTAGCCCATGAACATCAGTGAGCTCAGTTCCACACCCACACGCACCCTTTAGGGCTCTACTTTCTTTTCATCACACACACACACACACACACACACACACACACACACACACACACACACACACACACGCTGTGCGGTGCGGTGCTGCAGGCGGCGTTCGGCGCACCCATCGGAGGAGTGCTGTTTGCGATGGAGGAGGCGTCGTCCTTCTGGAGCCGCAAGGTGGCGTGGCGGTGCTTCATCGCGGCCATCTGTGCGGCCTTTGTGATGTCGTTCTCAGACCTCTCGGACACCGGCTCCGGCGCAGGCCGTGGCATCATCGTGTTCAGCAACGTGCACGTGCTGAAGAACCGTGACTGGATCAAGCAGTTCCCGTTCATGGTCGTGGTGGCCGCCCTGGGGGGCTTCCTGGGCGCCATGTTCAACTTTCTGAGGCGGGTGCTGTGGAAGGTCCGTGCCAGCCGTTCCCGCAAGGTGCTGCGCGTGCTGGAGGCCCTCATGACCATCGTGTACTGCATCATGATCCAGTTCGTCGCTGCCACATACTGGGGCTCCTGCCAGAAGCTGCCTGAGAAGTGGCCAGAAGAGTTCAAGGTGCGCCGCAGGGCTGCCTTCTGCCTTCATTCATGCATATCCACAGGCCGCTGCGCGCTCAGCACCCTTTTGCAGCTGCCATGAGCTTTCAGAAAGGCTGGCAAGAGCTCCGCACACTTGGCCGGTATGCAAGCTGGGCACAGCTGATGATGCATGGGGTCGCATGGGGCTCGCAAGCACTCGCTACTTGTTTTTCAAGCATCAGCAGCAGGGCGCTGACACAGATCTCCATGCAGATCTACTGGCTGAATTTTGCGAGTGGTGTGCAGGGGGTGCAGTGGGGCTGCGGGGCGCACGAGCACAACGATCTGGCCACCGCCTTCTGGTCCACCCCTGACGATCTCCTGTCCCGGCTGTTCTCAGTGGGCCATGAAGACACGTCTGGGGCCATGATCGACAACACAGGGTTCACACAGTACAGCCTGCTGCTGTACTCCATCATCTACCTCTCCATGCTGGCGCTGTGCGCGGGCGTGTGCGTGCCTGCGGGCATGTTCATGCCGGCCGTCATGCTGGGCGCCGCCACCGGCCTCGCTGCCGGCGTGCAGCTTCAGCATCTCCTGCCGGCGTACCACATCCAGCCCGGTGCGCTCCTACAGTGCATGTCTCGAAGCTGCTGATCAGGGGCGCTGTGCATGCATGCCCAGCCAGCAACTCATGATATAGACTGTTGTACTATCAGCCGTGGCATGCTGCACTGCACTGCAACGGGGTGCTCCGCTGCAGGCCTGTACGCGCTGATCTGCGCGACTGCGGCGCTGGCGGGGGTCTTCAGGTCGGCGATCTCCCTGGTGGTTTTGGTTGTGGAGGGCACTCGAGGCATTAATTTCTTGTTTGGCGTCATCATTGCGGTGCTGGTGGCCAACTTCGTGGGCTCCGTCCTGGGGCAGGACGGCGTGTACGAGAGCGAGATCGAGCGCGACGGCAACGTCTTCTACCTCCACTTTGAGCCTCCCCGCAAACTCTCCACCCTCACAGCCGAGGAGGTGCGCTCCGCCTGCCTGATGCTTGCGCCGATGTCACAGCAGGCAGCTGTGTTTGTGGGCCATGCAAGGCCATGGCAACGGCTTGCTGTGGCGCGCCGCTGCTTGCTCTCAAGTGCCAGCACACATGATTGCCATGCGTGCTGCAGGTGATGGTCAAGAACCCGCGGTGCCTGCCGACAATAGTGTCCGTGAGGGATGTGCTGACGGTGCTGCGGGACACCACGCACCATGGCTTCCCGGTGGTGCAGCAGATGTCCTCGCTGGAGGAAGGCGTGGGCCAGCTGGAGGGCCTCGTGCTTCGCTCGCAGCTGCTGGTGCTGCTGCGCGCAAAGTGTGCCCCCCCCCCCCTCTCCCCCAGTGAAAACTGTGTGCCTGCCTGGTCGAGCGCCCCTGCTTGTCTGTGATGGCCGCGTGGCTGCATTGGGCCCGCATCTTGAAAGGTGGCAGGTACTGGAAGCTGCATGGCAGGCTGATTCGCAGCATGACGGCAGTGGTGGGGGTGCAGGATGTACTGCGACCAGCAAGGCCGCTTCCTGGACCCAGAGCACGAGCGTGCGCGCGTGCAGTACAAGGTGGAGAGGGCCATGAGGCTCTTCTACCGCCTGCGGTACACCCACCACCGCTACATGGCCACCCACGACTCTGCCATCGTGGACCTCAACCGCGCAATCTCACATGCCGACTCCCGCCGTGTGGTTGACCAGAGTGCGCCGCATTACCACACACAGGTGGGCGCGGGCCCCGCAACAGTGTTTGACGCCCCTATGCAGGATGAGCTTCTGGATGAGGAGGAAGACCGCGCACAGGTGGCAGTGGAGGAGTTCCGTGAAAGCGTCGGTCAGATTGTCAACCCTGACGTTCTGTACCTCAACCTGCGGTGTGCGTCCGCCTGCCTGCGTTGTTGTGCCCACTTGCTGCGCTCTGCCAGCCTCATTCGTGAGTGCCCCAGACGGTTAGGAATTGCGCACATGGAACATGCTGTATTTGAGTTATGTGCTAGTAGCATGCATGGTAGTGGAGACAGTTTGCAGTTCGCCGTTGGTGCGTGTGACAGATGCGTGCATGCAGGCCATTCATGAACTCGGCGCCTCTCACGGTGCAGACTGAGATGTCGGCTGCGCGCGCGCACCGCACGTTCGTCACTCTGGGAATGAGGCACCTGTGCGTCGTGAACAACAGCAATCGCGTGGTTGGAATCATCACGCGCAAGGATCTAGAGGTCGCTGCGCATGGCTCGCACGGCCACCCCGCGCACCACCTGCAGGCCTCGCGATCTCTCATAGCCAGCACCTCGCGCGCACACTGGAGGCGTGATGAAGACGGCAACCACCGCCGCGTGTCCAGTGCTGCAGCGCACCTGCCCGACACGCTGCCGATCGTGGAGGAGGGCACACGGGAGGGGTTTCTGAATGGCGCACATTCTGGGGACAACGAGCGCAAGAAGGCGGCAGCAGGCTCCAGGGGAGCGTCACCGGCAGCAGGCTCGCCCATCAGCACACAGCCAGTTCCTGCAGGGCTGGATGAGAATGAGCTGGACGCTGAGCGGCGGTGCAGGCAGCAGCCTCGGCGGTAGTGTGCGCCAGCCACAGTCGGCAAGCTGCCTGTTCAGCAGGGTCCGGAGTTGGAGACGGGTGTTGGGGAACTGTGCTGCTTGAAATGGCCAGTGATATGCATGAGGCGGCAGCAAAAGGCACCACGCCTTGTTCTGCCTGGTGTTCCTCATACAGGCACAGCTTATATTTGACAGATCAACATAAAAAATTTTGAACTGTAGAAGGTGCTAGCACAGTACAGGACTTAGGCAGACATTGTCAGTAGTGTTTTCTTGCTGTCTCGGATTAGAAGCTGTTAGCCTCAGAACTTGGATTGGTGTGGGAGAGTGGTCAGAGAGACGATATCATGAAACCAGTTTTCGGTGTTGTGCTATGATGAGCCGGCGATGCTCGATGGTTGAAGGCCATCTGGTCGAAAGCGCAGCATTAGGTGGCAGGTTGATGGTATTGACAGGTTGTGTGTACTGTGTTGGTTATGTTATCTCTCGCATGCAAGGGCTCAGTCTGGGGAGCGCCGAACACTGGGCAGAAATTGACAATCTTGAAGAGCCTCGAGTGCAACAACCTGGGTCGTGCATACTTCTGCTCCCAGTCCACAAAAGATAACACTTCCCTTCCAGTTGATATCTTTCCGTTCTTGCTGCAGCAAGGGCCGCGATGATGGCGGTGTGTTTGTTAAGAAGTAGAAACCACAAGGTGGTGATAGGTATCGAACCAGCAGCCACTCGGCCCGAAGGCGCAAGTCCTAAGTACACACTCCAAGAACAAGCACATCCGTGCCCTCTACAAAGCGCTGCCCGATACCACGGGTCAACAAACCTACAAACCGCTTGAACCCATATTCTCTCCCTGGTACAACACAGCGGAAATGCAGTGGTTTGAATTAGAACACCACTGGAGAGAGGAGATGGCTGGGACACCATATCTCTGCAGGCGTCGAGACAAGCAGAGCTTCGTGGACACACAGGCTGAGCCTGGCTTGCAATCATTGCAGGACTGATGAAACAGATTTTTATGTCCTGCAATGAGTCATGTATATGCTACAATGGTAAAGAACAAGATAGCGAAGTCGGCTTCTTGCCCTCCAGCTGCCTGTGTTGGATCAAGGGAGAAAAAAGAAGTAGGCACAAATAGCTGTGGCATGCTACCCTGCGGCCAAGGCTGCGACGAGCCCCATGGAGCGTCGGAATTCCTCACGTACCTACTGGACACATACCCTGAATCATCAGCTCTCCCAATAGAGCTGACAAACGACCTCGTGCTATCTGAGGTGACTAGTCAACCACATCGTGTGTTTCAAGAAGATTGACTACTATCAGATGCACTGTCCCCGCTGGAACTTGATTGATTGCTTTCACTCGAGTTTTCATTGCTAGATTTTGACCCCTCTTGAGATGATTCGGATTCACGATGCAGAGCCTCGTCCAGCTGCTGTGACTCACTGCCATTTGCTGTGGTGGCCAGATCAAGAGACATGCCTGATGCAGCCTTGCTTGGTCTCTCGGATTGGTCAGGGGCAGTTGTGACAGCAGCAGCAGCTTGCCTGTGTTCCACCGCACGGCTCTCCATTGAATGTTCCGCCTTCGCCTTGCTTCTGGATCTGCAGCTCCATTATTTCTTACTCATGACGTACAGGCGAACCTCTCGGGTCAGTATCCTGTCCAGTATAACCGATCGGATTGGGGTGAATACTGGATTGAAGAGAAATAAAATTAGTTGGGGGGGGGGTGGGGTTGAAAAAAACCAAGCAAGAAGTTCAATTACTTGGATCTAATATCCAGAATCCTTTGCAACACAACCTGGTAGAATGAGGTTCACCTACAGAGCCAGCATGACACAACTGACCATAACATCAGGAATGGTACACTGATCCAAGCATATCATGGACCTGCTCGCAAATGTCCACACCTTTCAAGTTGCATTTCCTTGTCAACCTGGGCCCCAGGTGCACTGCCGAAGCCAAAGTGTCTTTCCATGAACGCAGCATGTGGGCGAGGATTGATTTGTAGAGGTGTCATCGGTGGCACAGACCACTGTGTGTCAGCCAGTTTTGCTGGGCTTCCAAAGCCACCCAGGAGCTCAGCGTCCTTCTCCACTAGCCGGGCCTTCATCTGCGCCATTTCTCGAGCATACATCGCAGTGGCCTGCACATGGCCAGCTTTCTTCATAATCCATGTTCACAATGTGGCCTTCCACCCTTGTGCTGAGAGCAGAGATAGCAAGGCGTGCATGCCTCTGGTTCCGGGCCATTTCAACGACAGGCATATACGAACAGACATGCAACACCAACATGCATCATCACGATGCACAGTATCACAGCATGCCTGTGCAAGATCACTATCAGCAGCCTCTGCAGCAGCATCTGATGCCTCCACCCGGAGCTTGAGCGCTGCGGCCTCATTTGATGCGGTGGCGGCCCGTTGCCCCAGTTCCACGATTTGCTGCTCCAGTTCAGCTGCCTTCTTCCTTAGTTTATCTGAGTCCTGCACGGTATCAGCCTGATGCCGCCGCAGCAACTCTTTGTCCGCCTGTTCCGCCTGCACCTGCCGCCTCAGAGCTTCACACTCTGCCTGCTCCCGCCTCAGCTGCCTCTCCAGCTCCTCCACGTGGGCCTGCTCGTGGGAGGAGGATTCCAACGTTGCTTTCTGTGAAGAGCCTGGTTGAGCGCGCTGTTGATGCTCAGTGCCTGCCATGTGGCCCCCTTCCGTCTGGGCATGCGCAGCTTCCAGCCTGGCCTTGTAGTCTGTGGAGCAACGGTCTGATGCTGCCGCGCGGCGTTCTGCATCAGCTGTACGCTGAGTGGCCTCAGCCAAGCGGCTCTCCACTGCCTGCCGTTCCTGCCGCAGCATCGCCTCCGCATCTCGCATGCACTTGACCTGCTGCACTGTTTTCCTGAGCAGCTCTTCTAGACCTGCGATAACCTTCTCCTGCTTGCGTACAGTGCTTTTGAGCAGAGGCATGCGGCCCAGCTTCTCCTCCAGCTCTTGAACCACCCTGTTCTGTAGCACATGCGCTCGCTGCAGCTCCCCCATGTGTGCAGATAGCTTCCTAGAGTCCACATCATGTGCATGCATGTCCTGCATTCAGTGGAGCAAAAGGTCTGTTGCAATGCTGGGGTACTGGATGCGACCTTGATCAAGCTTGTGACAACAACACTCACAAAGCTTCAATGCATGGCTCATGGAGCCACAAGATACCGCATGCATGCATGTACCTTGAGTCGTTTCAAGACCTCCGTGCAGCGTGTGCGCTCCATCTGTGCGCAGGCAGCGTATGTGCGGCACCGCTCCACAAGTTGCTGACTGTTCAGCTGAGTCAGCTGTTCCACGTCCGCTGCTGAGATCACACTCTTTTTGCTTTCGTGCAGCATCTTGCGCAGTGCTTCCACATCGCCAGAGAGCGCACGGTTGCGGCCATCCAAGTCTCGCAGGCGCCACGCAGAAATTTCACATCGCTGAACAGCAAGGTCCGCAGCCCGCTGCACGTGCTCCAGTGCAGATTGCTTCTGAATGGTGTCGTCTATCAGGCACTGAAAAACGCTGGAAAGGCCTGAAGCATGTGTCGCTGTGGCTACAGGGCCGCCCGGCAGGGGGTCTGGCGGCAACCTCCACTCATGTATGTCAGCACCCAACGGAGCAGCCGCGTTCAGCATCTCCATGTAGGCTGCACTAGTCCAGTAGCACACTTCCAGGCTCAAAGTGCTCTCTTCTGCAAAGACATGTATGCGTGGTTGTTGCGGTTTTTGGAGTCCCTCGTATGTGGGATGACAGGAATCTGCTCCTCCCTTTGCTTGTAGCTGACAAGACTATGCCGGTCGAGGAGCAAGCACAAGGATAATCTCAACAGGTACGACACCCTGCGAGGGTTCTACAACACATGATAGGAATATTGGATGAGCGTGTTGACTTACAAGTAGTTGATACCACAGGTAGCAATGGCTTTTGTGTGAGTATTGTTGATCCTACTTGTCCAACTTACCTGGACAAGCGAGCGAATCGGTGCTATTTCGGGATGCCAAGAAAGAAAAATGCAGGAAACATGGTTTGAACGGTGCTACTATTCTGCCTTTGGACATGTACACAATCGGATGTTCAGCCCTTCTGTTGAAGGCTTCTTGCAGCACCTTGCTGCTGTTGTGTTGGTGTTCTTCATTGTGGAGAGTGAGTGCGTGTTTCTAGACAGTACTTCAGTTGTGATTTCTTTCGTGGTCATGGCATTGTTTTCTGTCATTACTATCGCAGTTTGGCCAAGATTCATGGGAAAGAAGTTCGTGATGGTGCTGTTGTGCCATTCCAGCAAAGTGTAGGTTTCTTGTGAACGTAATATTTTCTGGCTATTTTGGTTCTTGCCCATTCATTGCCTTTGGGCTTGTAAGGATTTGCAAGAAACAATAGATGTGTTGGGGTTGGCGATACAGTGCGCACTTTGCTTGCCGTGGAATAGGAGGTCACTGAAGGGTACCAGAGCACCAGCGCCTTCTTCTGGGAGGCTCTTCAACTGTAGCACACTGCTTCCCAGCCATGTTGCTTCCGCAGTAGCGCTGAGCGTGTACAGAGACACCTTGAGAGCCCCATGCTCACGGGAGCCTGCAGGCAGCGCCAGCAGCGCCATTCTTGACACTGGCCACAGCAGCTCAGCTTCACGACTTGCCCCCACCAACGGAAATGCCACTGGTCCTAGCATCGACCTTGATTCTGATATTGTTGCAATGACTTCATTGTCTGCTGTGGGATCCCCTGTTAGGGCAGTGTACACTGTCACAGCCTGCTCGTCGCCACCTGGTTCTTCATCTCTTTCTTCTCCTGCTGGGTTCACGATTTCGAACTGTGCAATAACTGCAGCTGCAGCATGATCTGTAGATTCACTTCCTGAATCGCTTCCTGTACTCTCTGAATCTGACAGGTGCGTGAAGTCTGCTGAGCACGCAGCCACCCGAACACTCACTGGGCCCAGACACTTGTCTTGGAAACTCCTCCACCGCAAGATCTCGTGGCAAGGAGATGCTGCCAAGCACAGCGTCACATGCAGCACAGCATCCTCAGTGGTTGTTCTGGCGGGCACTGTCAGGTTGTAGAATAGCCCAGGCTCGACGTGCTGCAGTGGCACGCTGCATGTTGCTATGGACATCGCAGATACATCATCCATGATGGTAAGCACCAGCCTCTCCTGCTTGAGCTCATGCTCCACGAACCGCACAACCAGCACCTCCTCCCTGCAGTGCATGCTGCGCATTAGCACAAGCAAGCACCCACTGCTACGCCTGTGATAGTTCTCCTGCGCGCACTCATGAATATCACGAGACAGTCCTTGTAACGAGAAGAGGGTGCCAGGTGTTTCTCGGCAGACCCTGAGCCTTAGATTGGAGTGACTATGGTTGGCCCTGCCCTCGTTCACAAGAGGCTATGTATTGAAAAGGCGGCTGCAGGTCTGCAACAAGAGATCAGTAGAGGTGCTGATCAGAGGAGGACGCATGTGGAAGCGAACCAGACCGGACTGCACTGCTCCACCACAACGCATGTTGCTCCTTGCACGGGTCCACCGTTTACGATATCACGAGCTGCTTTCACAGCTACAAAAGCGCTGGGAGCTCGTGTCTGTGGCGCTACATCTGCAGTGCCGGGTTGAGGGCCCCTTGAGGGCAGCATGGGCAGGCCTTGCACAGAAGACACCAGAACGAACAGGTCACACGGTGCTGAGCCAGGCATGGCCGTGTCTACATCTGATGTCGTAATCTGCGAGCCAGCAAGCGGCCGTGCTGCCAACAGAGAGTCACGAGGAAGTGATATCAGCGTGTCAATCAGCATCAGCTCCAGGAGCACCTCTGGACAGCGAGCGCCTGCACTGCAGCCCGCGCCATCTGCTTCAGTACAAGTCATCAAGTGGACAACGAGAATAGGGGATTCTAATCCCATGCCCCAGGTGATTGAATTTGGGAGAATGGCCACTGTGCAGCCTTGGGCTGGGTGTCGTACACTGCACAGCATGAGGTTACAGATTCCGTCGCTCAGACGACAAGAAAGGCTGCAGAAAATTCAACAACGTGCACCTTGTTTCGTCGTGTCGACTGTTGTTGCCACAGCAGCTGGATATAGCGATGCAGAGCAGGAGAGCTTAGCAGTCACATGCACCCTCTGCCCTCGCAACATACGGCTCGCAGCTTCTCCGATCACATGCACTGCTCCTTCTCCAACCAATTCGTCTGAAGCTCTACCATCTGCTGCAATCTGCAAGCACAGTCATCATCAGCCAACCACTGCTAGGATCTGATGTCCCAGTTAGAGGCCACTGGACGAGGGCAAGTGCCTATAGGGAGCACACAAACCAGTTAGAAGGCTGGTACAACTGGGCTTACAAGGGTAGAATTCTAGAGAGGGCTAGCACAGGCAGCGACGTACATTAGCAACACCACGCTCCAAAGAAGGAGTAGCCCAGAGTTGACAAGTTAGCATTGTCTGGGGCTTCAGGGAGGTTCCCATAGCCCTTGGAAGTCTTATAAGAAAGGAACTGTTCACAAACTCCGGATTCACACACAGGTGGGATGTCTCTGTGCGGCCACAGCTACCCTCATATGACTGGGCGTGCTCCACCGCAGTTGAGATATGAACACTATAGCATCGAGGCTCCTGCACATTGATATTCGTTTTTATCCCTTTTTCCGGCCTGCAGGGCGTGGTCATATCGCTGGTGGGAGACAAGACGAACACCTGCACACGAACGCACAGGACCGAGACCCTAACAATACGTCCACTGCCCAGCATGATCGAAACGTGAACTTAGATGCTAATCCTGCGGGCTTCATTACTCAGGAAAGGCATTCGGTGGGTGTCAGCAATCAAGGTTCAGAGAATGGACAACATGTGCATCAAAAGAAGTAGTGAATAACTTGCTACACCATATTTTCTGTCTTAAGTTTTGAGAACGTAAATAGCGCCCTACTATTCTGTCCGGCACAGAATTTGAGTGTCAGGCTTGCGCAAAGAGGCATAGGAATCAGCTGATGCATGACACCAAGGTGCAGCACCGATTCAGCTTCAGCTGGTTGGTTGTGTTCCTGAAGGACTTTGAAAACAGCCCCGAGTTCACTTATTCACTCACATGGATGTCAAACCAGATCAGTGAGTTGTAAGCGATTGTTTGTGGTTCTTTGTTGTCAGGTTGCTTTCCTTGTTCGCTACCAAGTACAGGCGCGAGTTACCCATGTTTATCCTCAAGCGTTTTATCGTGTTTATAGTTATTTTTGTGCTCGGAGCTCGGGCCGGGGAGCTGAAGATTGACGTTACTTCGAAGCCTTCTGACTGCAGTGTCGTCGCCAAGTCAGGGGACAAAGTCAAGGTTCATTATCGTGGAACACTGGAAGATGGCACACAGTTTGATGCTTCGTACGTTGCTGCTGTATACTGTGACTACATGGATTGACTATCGAACATCATTGATTGACCAAGCCTCTGACTTCGCACATACTTGACGCACTCACCTACTCTGTAGATACGACAGAGGACAGCCACTGCCGTTCACACTTGGAGCAGGCATGGTGATTGCTGGCTGGGATCAGGGTGTTGCAGGCATGTGTGTTGGGGAGAAGCGCAAGCTGACCATTCCGCCAGAGCTGGGATACGGCGAGAGGGGTGCTGGCGGTGTGATTCCGCCAGGGGCAACACTTGTGTTCGAGACCGAGTTGATGGCCATTGATTGAAGCACCAGCACTGTCCTGTCTTGCCGGTACAGTGGGAGTGCGTATGACAGTGGAATCGGAAGATGATCTCTGACCCAATGGTTGTAACTTGAAACCTCCATTCAACTGCTGTACCTTTACAACTTCGATGATAGTAATCATTCCATGGCACTGTCGAGTCAAGAGACTTTGAAAACATGTACATTCAATCTCGTCCAGTACCTCAAGAATGCAAAACACGTCACTATAAATCCCTCAGCTCATCAGCTGGCAGCATCATTGGCAACCTGGACCTGGCGCATCTTGCGTCCTCACACTGATTGGGATCAACAAAAACCACACCTGAAGGTGACAGAAAACCAACATGCATCGTGACAAGCTTACTTTTCGGCGTCTGCACTGGTGAGGGCAACCATTGCACCTCTCACATCGTCTGACGGCTCGCCATCAGGCAACACATGTCGGTCATGAAGAGTATTGAAACCTTTGGCATGTGTGATGCTTAAACTCCAGCCATGCTTGTGACCGAATGCGGTGTGACTTTTTCCTGTTAGGACCTCCATGCTTTCCATGTTCTCCTGCATTCCCCCGCACAGGTGTCCACATGATTTCAATGAAAACACAACGGTGAAGAGTTTGTTGATGGAGGTCCTGCAGCTGCACACCTTGCTGCTGCTGTATGTCGTGTGACCCGTCCTCAAACCCTTGCAGGCCTTCCAAGCAGGGATAGAAAACCCGTGGCAGGCAGCGTCAAACTCGAACGTCTGGTCATCATCATGGATCTTGTATTCAAACTCGGTCACTCCCCTGCAAACACACTGAACCTCTTCGAACATACCTCCCATCCACCCGCAGACATACCTCCTGTCAGGCCGCAAGTCTTGCAAGGCACTGTGCAAATGATACAGAAAGATGACTCATATCACGGGGATACAATCTGTTCAGGAATCCGACATTCAGGAGCTGGATGCAGTCCTGTAGATGTCCGGCAGCTGCTGTTGTGGAGACCGCATGTGCCCGCACACAAAATCTCCCAAGGCCAGGCCGCACCAGCATGGTAGCCACGAGAAAAATGGATGAATCTTTTTCTTGTTGCATGTCCACCCTTTTGCAACGGACGCGGCCTCCACTGCCTGCAACTGCACCTGTTCTAACACCTGGGCTCATTGCATCACTGCTGAGCAAGCACTGCCGCTCCGCAATAAGCAAAGTGTCAGCTACACAAAAGGTATCAAACAGGAACACAGCCACGTACTTGCGGCTGAGAATCATCGGAAAGAGTCATCACGACTTCACCAGTCAGGCCAGCAGCATCTTGTAGCACAACTGCATCCGGTTCACCTGTGCCGGTGGCCCAGTCTGTCCACGAGTTCCCAACAAGAGCCTGTTGCAAAATCTCGCCGCCGTTGGATTCCTTGCGGTCGAAGTGCTCTTTGCGTGCATGCCCGGCAGCACCAGATGCCGAAGCACTCTTTTTAGTACCTGACCCATAAGCGAAGCCCCCCTGGCAACGTACATAAGACTCCTCGTATCCTTCAGTATCTGCAAGTATGCATGAACAGTGAGTTGGGACAGTACTTCTAGTGGATGTGGTGAATGGCCTGAAACCGCAAGTGTGCTGCGCGCCGCAGGCGCTGTGCCTGCAGAGCCCTCTGTTACTGAAACAGAAGCACACGCAATTGCAGACCATGTCCACGAGCATAAGGCACCACACCTGCGCTGATGATGAGTGAATTGGCCATGCAGAAAGCACCGAATGCGGATCCTTTGTAATCGGCAGAGGCCACTGCATCATCAACCTGCCGATCGCTCATCGTGAACATGGCCCCCTCACATGACATCACATGGACATGCACTCCTTTGCTGTGGTTCACAGGCATGAAGGTGAAGGCGCCATCACATTTGAACAGTGACGTTACGTTGTACCCCTCCTTCGGGTAGCTGCACGCCTGCATACGCAGCATGCTTGCGATGAAGGACTCGAAACGCGGTACACCAGTGATCAGAAAGCTGAAATAACTTCAATGTGCTCAGGCGACATGCTCCCAGTACATATGGTGCAGGCCACTACATTCAAACCAACACACCCTGGGAGGCTGACTGAATCTGCATTGCTCTGCACGACATTGTTACATGGTGCCTGCTCCCGGGAATCAACACACATACTGCTTTTTTATTTCGCCAGACCCTCACCTCAAACAAGAAGGTCCTCGAGCACCACCCTGATAACCAGACCAGGCTTCCGACCCAACTATCTCAAGGGGCCGGGACACAAGGTATGCATGCAGTCAATACACCAGGAAGCAGAAGAGGCACCATGAGTAGAGACTGCGGCTCACACTTCACAGATACGATGCAGTGGTCCAGTGATGACAGAAGTTGAGCGCACAGCCTGATCAGGCTAGGAGCTCAGTGAGCAGCTGCTCAAGCTCTATGCGTAGCAAGTCCGCAAACAAGTGGGGTATGAAATCATCGAATGAAGATGCATACTGCCTGGAACTTGCCCCAGCAGGACCTTCTCTCCTCGCCCTCGAAGAGCAGTGTCTCGCCATTGCATTCAACATCACAAGGTACATGGGCCACTCCCTTCGCGCCAACAGTCAAGGGCTTCAATGTTTGTAACAGCGTGTGTGTCACCATGGAGCCTTCTTTGTGCAGCTTGGGATTCTCCTGCTCCAAGCCGTTGGTGGTGACTGGGCCTGCGACCATGTGTCACGGTCAAGGCTGGGCCAGGCCTGGCCAGGATCACGGTGTGTCACTATGTGTGCAGCAGCATGACACTGCGCATGTACACGACGAGAGAATGCCGTTGTTCGGCAGTAGCACCTCCTGACATCGTGGGGAGGACTGACGGCGTGGAGACCGCAGCATGCTCTCGACAATACGCAATACCATAAACTGCCAAGCGTGAGTTAGTGCGCTGACTGAGTCTGAAACGTGTGTGTACAGACTCGATAGGTCAACTCACAATTGTGTGCAGCTTCGTCATGCTGGGCAGACTCCGACCACGCAGCCGTGGATTGTGGTCGCCTGTTGCTCTGAATTTAGAACAGAGGTAGGCACAGATTGCACGTGGACTGGTGAAATTTCAGCCAAGAGGTGCTTGCACATCGATGACGGTTCGCCAATGGTATGGTCAATGGGGCAGCAAGCACAGGAACGCACCCAACAGGGCCAGGAACACAGCAAACGCTGCACATTTGAGCACCATGATTAGCGCTCTGTAAGTGATACTGAGTGCTTACAAGAACAACCGAAAGCTGCGTGACTCCGAGAAATACCGAAAGCCGTGTGACTCGTAACTCCGAGACTCTGCTCAGGCATAAGACGTCACGCTTGCAGTGCTCTCAATCGTCTATTTAAGAGAGGTTCTACCCACAAATGTCGACTCCATCCGCCACCAACTTTCAACTGTGGATGTGACAAGATACGGTTGTAGATGATGAGCCTTTGGTGTGCATACATGGGAAGTGACGTAAGGAACCCTAAAGTAAACAATGAGCAGACAGTGAAGTAGTGAAACAGCAGCTGGGACTGTGTAGCAACACACGGTGCACCACCCTGGTACGGGCCCTGACGAGAGCCACTGTGAGACCGGTCCCTCACAAGCGCAGGCACCCTCAGGAAGCCAGCTCGCGGCAGGGTAGGTGAAACTGCCGCGTGCTTTCTGGAGGCTAAACAGCCCAAGATGATTCAAACAGCCTGGCAAGATTCTAACGGGCAAGTGCAGTAAAACAGAAGTCTTTGTGGTGCCTGCCGTTGGCCCACTCCAAGCTGGCAAGGCCTGGGTGCCCGCTCATCAGCATCCGCACTGGCAGCTGTATGCTAGCAGCATGCCACACGGCACACAAGCGCAGCAGGCTCGTCGTAGCCTGCCAAGAGCCGTGGCATGAACCAGTTGTGAGGGGTGTCGTCACTTGCTGAACACCAAAAGGACCACCATGAGGCGCCACACAGGTTGGACAGAGCGCTGGATGGAATAGAGCACTGGATATCTAGCACACGCCCTGGGTTGGCACCTTTCTATTTGCCACCAAAAAGTTGCCGCCATCGTCAATTCGATGCCAACGGTCAGTGTTCTTGCGCTTTTGCGTTGCGGCTTGCTCCTCCCATCCCTGGCCTGTTTCAGTGACGCGTGCAACTTGCTCCCTGCCGGCTGGCTCCATGCCAGGCCCTTTGCGCAACCCCCAACTTCTTGACATGCTGCAGGCTTCTGTGTCTTCCGCTCGCCAGCAGGCAGCTGTTGCTCACCCGGGCAACCCTGCATCGCACTCCCCTTCCTGACTCCCTGGCCAACAATTCTCACCCCCTCCTTCTGCTTCACTACTCTGCAGCGACAGTGTGCCCTTTTCTCACTGTGCCGTCCGGAACGTTGCCGTATTGCCTCTGTGTGTGTAGTGGGATGAGCTGCCGCTGCATGGGCACTGCCATCATGCTAGCTGTGGGCTGTGTGCCAAGCCTGCCAGTTGTGATATGGGGTCTACCACGTTGAAGCAGCACTGGCACAGTGTGCAGCGCTTGTTGCTTTGCTGTAACCTGTGAAAGAAAACTTGTGAACAGATGCTATTTTCAGCCCCAACATTTACACAAAAGGATCTGTGCTCAATGTATCCCTGTAGGGCGTTAAAGGTTAACTCTTTAACAAGAACGCTTACAAGGTGGCGTGCATGCCCGGGTTTCCAGCAAGTTCCTCCTACCGGGCCTGCCTGCTCCCACTGCTGATGATGCAATCACCTGCGGCTACTGATTGCTTCCTACCTCCTCCCTGCACTGTGGCTCCCACTCCGCCCTCCCCTCCTCCAAGTGTTGCCTCCCTCCGCTTAGTGCTTTCGCCGAGCGAGCGTCCCTCCCTCCCGCGCCCATCCCCCCCTCAAGTCCGTCGCCCTCCCACCCCCCTCCGGCGTTCACGGCCCTCGGCCCCCTTCCACCCTCCAGCGCCCCCCTTTCCTGCTCCTGGCTGCTGCATGTTGAAGATTCCCTCCCCTGCTCCTGGTTCCGTGTCCCTGGCACCTGCCGCCGCCCGGGTGCCCTCCCGGTGTGGTGTCTCTTGGTTGTGCCTGGCCGGCATCAATGGCTCGTGGCATCAGGCTGTCTGTTCTGCGCAGTGGTGAAGAACGGTTGTGCTGCTGATGTGTGGTGCTTGTAGGGATTGGCGCTGTCTCTGGCGCGGTGGGCGGCTGTGTGTCTGATTTGTTATGCCTTGGTTATATTTTCTGCTTCGTGGTGGGCGTTGAACCGTTCTGGTTATGCTGTTGGTGTTGTTGGTTGGTTTCAGACGCTCTGTGGTGGTGCAGCCGCTGCAAACATACTGCCAAGGTCATTCAGAATCATGTGCTCAGCAGCCACCAAGTCAAGGCTAAGAATCAACATCAACGGTGCCACAACTACAACGAAACATCAGGAACTTAAAACTACACCAAAGATCACTCTTTTCGTGTCATCGATACTCTTGTCCTGGAACCAACACCTATACTTAGCACTCCGACACGCAGGTTGGCTGCATCTACATCTCTGAACGTTCACACTTGCGCCCGACCTGTGACTATCTGCAGGAGATCACGGATAAATTTAGGTCCCTGTTCACGGTTACCGGGAGCAGCGGGCTTCTGGGGTGGCCGCAGGGGCGTCCAGCTCATCACAAAGCCGGCATGGTCTACGTCGTCATACATCAGGTTGCGAGCGCGGACCCCCACGCCACGCAGTACCCTGGAGAACTCAACGCTCTCGTGCCAGGGCACAGTGATGTCCTTGACGCTGCTCATTATCGCAACTGGGGGCAGTAGTTTCAGGATGTCACAGGACAGGCACGCGGCAAACCGCTGTGCTGCGGTTGAGGCCGCTCCACCAACCCCAGAAGCCGCCTCCCCACCCTCCCCCCTGAGGCTCCTTTCCCTTTGGGCAGGGCCCCTCCTGACCTCACTCACTTTGTTGAGGTCAGGGAGTGCGGAAGGTATGCCAATGCGGTCAGAGATGGCATCTCCGGACAGCTCAAACGAGGAGTAAAAGGCTTTGCGATCCGGCGGGTCGAGTAATCGAGAGGGCGGCACAATGCTACTCTCATCTGATACACACCTACATTTCCATCTGGGGCCCAACCAGTCACCCCTTTCTTTTCCCCATCCATACGCGTCCCATTCATTCCGCGACCGCTTAGATGGCGCCAGCGGCAGATCACCTGCAGCCTCTGAGCTCACTCTCTTTCCCTCCAAGGTAGCAACCGCTGCTGCAGTACTCTCTGGCTGCCCTGCATCAGCCCCGTTGCTGCCTGTGAGCGGCAGTGGCGGTGCTGCTGTGCGGTGCATGGCACCATCCACCCCGTGATCTAGCTCCAAGCTGTCTGCCTTTGTTGCCACCGACAGCAAGTCACAGCTGGCAACGCCCCCACTCAGCACAGCAACTGCCTCAGGTACTGCGTGCTTCTGAGCAGACACCTGAGCGACGATTGTTGTGGGGGACCGGGCCGGCATAGCAGCCCACCCCCCCATGGCCCGCTCCATTGTTGAGAGCATGTGGACTCCCCTTGACTCCTCATACTCATAGTGCTTTGCAACGTCGAACACTCCAGCTGCAAAAACAGCCCTTGCAGGCAGCCTGCCGTCCAGAGTGCACAGCCTCCCATCATCCACAGTGCCCGCCTGATCGTACATGCACTCTGATGCACTCAGCAAGCTGGACAGGCTGCACGTGGAAGCCGACTGTGCCTCTCGCAGGAGCTGACGCGCCACTGCTCTGTGGAACAGTGCCATAGCACACAGATGAGCGCCAGCGGAGTGCCCAAACAACGACACTGCATCGCACACTTGGGGTCAGTTCCTGCAAAGCTCCAACGTCCATGGGGTGCCGAGGAGGCACGTGGAACACAGCACGGAAGTGAGAATGTGCCTCTACAAGGTGCCTCTACAACGCTCGTTCAGGGAGGGGGCCATCTCGAGCGCGCCGAAGCAGAGGGCGCGGAAACACAACACCAGCAACGATCACACCACTTCGAAATAATGCATATCAATCCATGTAAATTCAATCCATGCACATGAAACCGCATAGATCAATCCATTCAAACAGACATGTAGAGGCTACTACTGCACACAACCACAGCTACGCCAGCTCCACATCTAGTGGACAATCTCAGGAGATGGTGTGGAAGCGCCTGGCATCCAGCTAGCGGTTAGCAGACCGGCTGCAGCTGTGATCATGTGAGACATGCGCCTACGCTGCATATGCATACTCTTGAAGCAGGCTTCACGGCGGCTGCCGGGGTGAGGGTAGGTGGCATAGGTGGCCTCAGATATGACTTGCATGGCTCCCGGGCTGCAGCGGCCAAGGGCTTGACAGGAGATGGTCGGCTACTGGCTTCACAGGTCATGAATGCACAGGGCACTGGGGATCGTTTATTAGTTGCTTGTCTATGGAGGCTTATTCAGGACCTACGCTAGATGACCTTATCATCCAAGGTAGTGTTATCTAGTTTGATAAAACTGTTGAAAAGCCTCTTCATAACAGGCGCAAACCCACCTTCGCATTTGTCTCCCCCATGCTCTTCAATGTGATCGAACAGCCAGCTCAAAGCGTCACTGACCTCTCTCACCTGCATGATATCCTGCAGTGAACATGGAACTGTACTGTGAGCTGCATGCCGGCTTCTTTGTCAAGGATAATTCTTGCAGCTGCAGCACAGTTCCCGCTTGTGGGGTCTGGAGAACGCACCATGCAGTCTGCGTTGGCTTGAGGGTACAAGGAGTACTCCATCACACATACAACACAACCGGCCTGTACGAGGCGCGTTGCCATCTGCGAGTAATGCCACTTGGAGCCACTCGCCCACACTCCACCATGAACGAAGAGCACCACAGGCGCCAAGCGCTCATGGCTGTTGCCTTCATCCTGCTCTGTCAGCTCACTGGAGCTCCTGCTGTGGTTTGAGTCAGACCCTGTGCGTTCAAGGGAAGCAAGCACAGGGCAGGGTGAGTATATGTCCAACACGTTGCGTGGCTTGGTCCCATACTTCACATCTGCTGTCAGTTTGACGGATGGGAATCTGTCTCTGCCAGCTGCAAATGGTCCCTGTGTGAGAACTGTCACGATGATATGGCAGACGGAGAGTACCAGCATGAAGCACAGACCTGACTGCATCTCTTTTTTGAGTCCATTGCGCAGTCGAAGAGAGCGGACTGCGAAAGGAACTGACCTGAGGGCGCCAATCAATTCCTGCAACGCATATTCCGGGCTCTAATGCCATCCCAAAAGCCAAGGAGAGGGCAAGAACCCAAGTAGCAAGAGAAAGAATATCCTCAACACGTACATCGAAAGCACCTTGCAAGGCCTGCCATGCAGAACACCGGACCCAGGCAGTGTCCCCTGTTCTGTGCATGTACAGCTAAGAAAATTCATATCACTTATTTCATATACAGCAGCTGCTAAGAAGAAGAGGCATGTAGACAGGTTCAAATTGCCCTGTCTAGACGGCACAACGGTTCATCTACCACTGAGCTGCTGTTATACGGCTGGTGGCATATCTTCGTGGTGTAACCTGTTGATGCACTACACGCTTGCAAGTCTGGGTACGAAGAGATTGCATGGAAATACGCACTTGCACCAGCAGACCTGTGGTCTTTGCCACGTACTTTGCTCGTTTTGCATTAGGAAGCCTACTAATCTCTAAAGCTGCGCCTTTAAAAGCCTCTGGAATGCTCATGGCTGCCCTCTCTTATCACTCACACTGAGCGCACATACCACAGGAATCGATGTAATTCGATCGATGTAATTTTCACATACCACACGAAGGTGTTGTGACATCTGACGTCCCAACCGACTTCTATCCATCTCACTGACATTCACTTGCGCACCTAGCACAGGAACGTGCTGTGCAATGTGGCAGGTCGTTGGGATGACTGGGAGCAGCCGGTTCTTTCCATGCATGTGTTGCCAGACTTGACATATGCAATTGCATAGACCACATGCGACCTACTACAAGGATCTCGAAACATGCTGAAACCTGAACACCGCGTGAATGTACAAACCGAGAAGTGAGCCAATCTTACATCATATTGCATGACTGGACGTGTCTAACTGGGCTGGTGTTCGCTGTCAGTTTTCACATTGATTACTCCTCTAACATGTGAAACTAGCTCACTGATGCAGAGGCTGAGCAAGAAACTATGCTTTAGCTTTCTCCTTCTCTGCTCTCTTCCTCTGTGCTTTGCTCATCTTGCTCTTGGCCTTTGTGTTCTTCTGTCGGAGCTTCTTCTGTCGCTCCTCCTTGACCATCATCTTCGCAGCCTCGACCTCGTTGTTCTGCACCCACTTACCCATCATACGTATTGGTACTTTGCATGAAAGACCTGCAGGTCCTTGCAAAAGCATTCTAATGTGCACAGAAACAAGATGTTCTGCAACAGAAACTATGTAACACCAGTCATGAACTCACACCTCCAGAAAAAAGTCGTAGTCACCAGGATAGTCAATCAATTGCTCACTCTCCACCTGAATCACCCTGTTCGCGATCTTCCTGAGGAAATATCTGTCGTGGCTCACAGCGACCACAGCGCCCTCGAAAGTGACGATTGCCTTCTCCAGCATCTCCTTGCTGGGGATGTCCAGATGGTTGGTGGGCTCGTCCAGCACCAAGAGGGTACCTGATGTGAGCATGAACTTCGCCAGAGCCAAGCGTGCCTTCTCTCCTCCAGACAGCACGCCGACCTTGCGCTCGAATGATGAGCGGGCAAACATCATGCGCCCCAGAAGGGCCTTGATCTCGTCCTCCCGAGCTTCATCTGCAGCTTTTGTGAGTGTTTCCAACACTGTAAGATTGAGGTCCAGCGCCTCACTCTGATTCTGTTGATAGTAGTTGGGAGTGATGTTGTGCTCCCCGAGCATGACAGTCCCTTCTTGTGCTTTCTCTTGGCCCATGAGGAGCCTGAGTAGAGTTGACTTGCCAGCCCCATTGGGCCCAATGATCGCAATGCGGTCCCCCTTCCCGATCTCCAAGCTCTGACTCTTGAAGAGATGTCGGCCGTTGTAGCCATGTGTGAGGCTCTTGATCGTTGCAACGCGCTCACCTATAGCCTCCACCTCTGGGAAGGCGAAAGTCCGAGAGCGAGCCTCAAAGGGCTTTTCAACTCTGTTCGTGTTTAGTCGTTCCAGTGCCTTCTCTGCTGTCTGAGCGCGGCCTGACTGCCCCCCCCCGGACAGCCTGCAAATGCTCCCCCCTTTCAGTCCCTGGAATCAGCGTAGGCGAATGCCCCGCTATGCCACCATTGATGCATGGAGCAGCTGCGGGGTGTCACAATGCTCAGCAGACTATATACCCTACCAGCTCAATGCTGTACTATGCAAGTACACACGACACGTGTGAGGTCACCAAAGCACGCACTCTGCTTCCCACCACCGCAGCCTGGGTAAACTTTGGAATTTCGTGAGCAAATAGTTTGGGCTACACTGAGTATCTTTTGGACTTCTGGATACCTCTCTGACGCTTAGTGTGCTCCAATACATAGTGCCACTGTGGCACTCACGCCACGACTTCATGCAGGCAGCAGGCATGGTGCGCACCTGCGAACGATGTCTTTCTGCTTCGCAACTTCCTTACTCCACTTCTCAAATGCAACCCACTGGGCTGCAATCGCTTCATCCTTCTGGCGTAGAAAGTCTGTGTAGTTACCCTTGTATGTTTTGGCAACGCCGCGGTCCGAGTCGACAATCTTGTTGCACACCTGCATCTTACATGCAGATATTCTCAACTTGCCCTGTGGCTAAGCTGCTTCTGATGTTCTATGTTGGCATGCACTCATGTACTATTCTAGGCACCTTGCAGAACAAGGCTTAACATGTAAAGGCTATACTTAGAATTCAGGTATTAGCCTGTGTTTGTCTGAATTGTGGCGAGGCTGAAGTATTGCGCAGTCCCCGAATAATGTTCTTTTCACTGTTTGATTCCTCAGGCAGCGCTCCTGAATTGGTCAGAAGAAGAACCAGAGAAGCCACCCGCCCATGAGCACTCACTTGCAGTGCTGTCATTCACAGCAAAGTTCTGTCGCTGTGATGCTGCCACTGCACAGATGGCTAGAACAAAGAATCATCGCAGCATGTAGCGACAAGTGAACAGTACAACGTTCTGTCTGCAGCAGGTTCACATGTAGCTTTGAGCACACACCTGATCGAGGAACTCTCGGTCATGTGACACGATGACTGTGGGAATCTCCAGCTCCTTCACGTACCCCTCTAGCCACTCGATAGCATCCAGGTCCAGATGGTTGGTAGGCTCATCCAGTAGCAGTACGTCTGGGTCCTGCAGAAGAATCTTTCCCAGGCACATGCGCATCTGCCACCCACCCGAGTACTCTCGCACTTTTCTGCACATTCTGAAGCTCCTGAACGCCTGATGCCGACGTTTGGCTGCAGCAATACAAAAAAGGAGACAGTCAGCATGTTCCTGGTAACTGAATGATTGCCCAAGCACTGCTCACCGTTAGCTGCATTCAGCTAGTGTTATGAGGCCACTAAGAAGCCTCCTAGGCAGCCACAACATGCTGCAGAACATGCAACGTGCAGGATGCGGATAGATGAGAAGCAAAGTTTTGTGCTACATATGGTTGGGAGGAAGTCGAGTAGCACCTGTCGTTGTCTTCAGCCTTGAAGCCCAGCTGTGGCATCATCTGGTCTAGACGCTTGTCTATCGTGGCCATGTCAAGGTCCACTGCCTTGTTGGAGAGCTTGTCCAGCTCATCAAGAAGCTCTGACATGCGATCCATGTCTTCCGCACAGTCCTCAAGCTCCTTTTGGATCTCCTCTGTACGTTGCAACACTGCCATGCCCTCCTCATAAGCCGAGGCTAGCTCTTCCCGCACAGTACGCTCTGGGTTGATGTCGAATTCTTGATTTAAATAGGCTATATGAAGGTTCCTCCGGCTTTTGATGACCTCGCCCGAATCAGCCTCGACGTTCCCCATGAGAATCTGCAGCTGTGTGGTCTTCCCAGCACCATTCACACCCACCAACCCAACACGTTCCCCCTTTTTGCAATCCCAGGTGACTCCCTTAAGCAGCTCATTGCCTTTGAAAGTCTTGACAACCTGCAAGGGGGCGTGTGGCGCATCACACGCTGACAATAGTCGACCACCCTGCCAGTCATAAGCCCCGGCGTCTAGAACAAACAAACGAACAAGAGAACGCGAGCACGCGCACATTGTCGAGCTTGAACCCGGAACTGACTGTTGAAGCACCAGAACGCGATTTGTCCACCGCCGCTGCTTCCTCAAATTGCTTGATTGTCTCAGCGCTTGCACTCTTCTCTGTGGGCAGTTTGGTAGCAACAGCTGCCAAACGAAAAGAGAAACGTGACGGCCTCGTGCATCTGAACGCGCCATTTGGTATATACAAGCAGTGACAGGAAAGCGTGGCAATGCGATGTACTCTACTGCAGGGCGTCTGACCGTAAAGTCAATTAAGCACGCACACATCAGAATACACAAACCGACATCGTCCATTCAGACCACCACTCCGCTCATACATCTGTCAACTATGGGGGCAAGGCAGTTTGGTATTCTACCGAGCAATACCGCGTGCACCATGCCACACACAGGCAAAGACAACATTCTTTTGCAAGAATCTGGGTCGTACTTCACGAGCGATCGGTGTTGCGTCCATGTGGCTACTGCAGAGCTGCGATGCATAGTTTGTGGCCATGCTGTTCGCATGTTGCTGTACCGCACGCTATGCAGGAAAGTGTGAACCTGTGTCTAGTAGTTGACAATAAGTACAAAAATAGTACAAGCGAAGGCGTAGGTACAATATCCACTTGTTCTGCGCACTGTGTTCGCTATGCAACACAGAGCCGGAAGGCGTAGGTACAATATGGAATGTGTGCGAATCAGCTTCCGGCAACGAAACACATGTGGGATGCGGAGTATATGGCCAAGTGACACCTGTGTCTGAATACATGCAAGGTGATAACGAGTCGGTGTGGGTGTTCAGGGTCAGGAGTGAATCGCCCAAAACCTGAAAGGTGTAAATTAGGTGTAAAAGCTGAATTTCCACCCCAAACCCATGAAGGGATTCTTCTTCAGCACCCCCAAAGGGGCGGGACAACAGAAGGACGGACAACAGAAAGCACGAACATGTCTTTCAGGGCTGGCTTCCATACGCAGAGGCTGTGCAGCAGGAGGCAAGTTGAATGCACAGCCCCTACACGACCCACTTGCCTGTGCTCTCTGGAAAGCTACCGTACTGCCACTCTGTGCGCTGGGATGATCTGCCGATCCATGGGCACTGCCATCGTGAGACCTGTGCGCTCTGTGTAGCTGGCGTGCCGACTAGTTGCACCATGGGGTTTACTGCGGTGGAGTGGCGCTTGCGTTGTGTGCAGCACTTTTTGTTCAGTTTTGAAGCTTCCCCGGAAAGCTGGCCCGACCCCAACAAACCTCTTGGACGACTTGCTCCGGTTGGTCCCGGCTGGTGGGCGTGCGCACACTGCTCTCCTTGACGCACGTAATGTGGAAGGTGACCCTGTGTCTGTGAATACATGTCCCTTGGGTATTTCATCCGTCGGTTTCCCTGCGGCAATGTGAAGCTTGAAGTCTGTGTTGCAATATTCTCCATCAATGCCGTTTATATTCTCCTGGTTGGTGCTGTTGTTGCTGACGATGCGGTACCTGCTGGGGAACCTGTGTTTGCTTGTGCCATTGTGCGGCGTTCTCTACAGCCTTTGCGCTTGCCTTCCTGGTCCCGCGTGGCCTGGGGGTGCATGTCCTTGTCCCGCACCTTTGGGGGTGCTGTGGCCGAAGCCCTTCCTGGGTATGGCGCGTTTCCCGATTAGGTTACAAAAAAGTTTAGTTCTTGGCGTTCAAGAGCACATGCCCATTCTGAGTCAAGTGGTGCTGATGCACAGTAGGGTTGTTGAGGCACAATAATGTGGATACTGAGTCAAATAGTGTGGATTGCAGTGCACTGCTAAGAAATTTCCCATTCAACGCATAGCTTGTGTTGGTCCTGGTCTGTTCCACATGGAGGTCCTCCATTGGGGGACATCACTGGGCCTGCTGCGTCTGCGTATGATGTTAAACATATTTCCTTGCATGTGAACAGGCAGATAGAGCATCCCCATCCCTGACCTGACATCAAAGTGATTGCGTGCATCACAGTAGAGGATGGCGGTCGATGGAGATCAGAGCAACCTGCTGCTTTGCTGCCGCACCTGCATTTGTGCCATGGTTAGGTCGATGGCGTGCCTAGCTTTGAACATTGTCAGCTATACAACATGTGACGCATCCTGGTCCATTATAGTTGCAGATCCTCACCTCATGATCCCCACCTCTTGACACTGGAAGTCTCATGCATTGTGTCTCTCACCTTGATCAAGTTTGACCTGGCGTTCCACCACACGGAATGCACATGAGCAGCTCTAGAAACGAAGCCAGACTGGAAGTGATCCAGTTTGTGCCTCCGATGCTCATTGCGCATGCGCGGTGGCTGACTTGGCGCTGACAGTGCTTACAGTCTTGACTTGTTGCTTGTACCGCGTGTGCCGTTTACAAAAATGGTCAAGACTCGTAGTGGTCGTTCTAGCACGAAGGAATGGTCGGACTCAGCAGGCGCTGGCGAGCGCGGTGGCGGTGCCTTATGGGGCTTAGGTGGACCTGTAGGAGCAGCTGCTGCTGCTCTGGGATCACTACTCATTATGTTGTTAAGCCCTATCATACTTCAGCTGACGTATGCCTTCTTTCAAGCGCGTGTGCACCAGTTCTTTCTCACTTTCACAACATTCAAACTCCAAGTTGTACAGGTACACCATCAACCGTTACTACGAGGGTGATATCGTCACTTTTGGAAAAGATATGATGGAGAAGCTGTCAGATGATCCGGTTTCCGCGATTCAGGGCATCATGGCGCCGTTCTGGGGTCCTGCTGGCATCGAAGCATGGTGCTGGGTGGGAGCCTTTGGCGTATTTCAGGCTACTCTGCAGCTCGTTATGCCTGGTTCGGTATTCAAAGGCCCCGTATCGCCTAAAGGAAACGTTCCTATTTACAAGGTGAGCTGGTGCCAGGAACTGCTGCAAACTCACAACCAGCATGATATGCCACAGACTTTCGTTTGCAGGCTAACGGTCTGCAGTGCTATTTTGTCACAATAGTGGCGTTCTTCCTGGGAGCAAGGTGTGTCATGCTACAAAGTGACTGTTCATGACCGGGAGTTGGATTTCAAGAAGTTCATGTTTGACACTGCTCATTCTGCCAGGCATATGGCGATTGTGCTGCACAACCAGAACTTATTCAAGGGCTAGAGCATGGAGTAGGATATCAGTTCTAATTCCGAGCTGATGGACAGGGTGCTGAGCATGTCAGGTGTACGCAACACACGTGCACTAGACGCACGTATCTCAGACATCTTTTATGGATTCGAAAAGTACCGGAACTGGGCGAATACGCCCACACGTTTTGCATGTGTAGCAGTTTCACTAATTCTGTGGACCTAAAAAGACAATCTGTTTAGGTGAAGCTGATTGCTGCCGTACTCATACTTAAAATCCGTTCTGTTCATCTACCCAACGCAGAACTCGGTTTGTGCAGTATGGGCTGGTTCAACCCAGCACGGCTGTACGACATTTTTGCAGAGGTGCTTTCGGTGTTGAACATCTTCTCGTTAGGCATGTGTGCCTTCCTCACCCTGAAGGGCCTCTTCTTCCCATCTTCCTCTGACAGTGGCAGCAACGGAAGTCTCATTTATGACTTCTGGTGGGGTGTGCCTCCCCTCATTCTCTAGCCTCATCCTCATTCTCTATGTCGAGCTTGTCTCGCTTGCGACCCAAGCACAACGACAGCTTCTCCGTAGCTGTTCTGCTTGCATTCGTTTCTTTTGAGCGGAACTTTCTTGTGAGCGGAATCCAGAAGTTTGTGGTAGGGAGGTGGTGCTGTGCTGAGTTGCTGGAGTGTGTTAAGTACGATGCCGGCTTGTGTTTTTTGGATACAGATCAGTATGGGCCAGACATGTAGCTTCATGCAGGGACAGAGCTGTACCCCCGCATAGGTTCGTTCGACCTCAAAACGTGGACCAACTGCCGCATGGGCATGATGTCGTGGGTGGTCATTCCCATCTGCTTTGCTTACAAGCAGGCAGAACTGAGTGGGGAGGTCTCCAACTCAATGTTGGTCTCGGTAACCCTGTCAAGTATGTCCTCCCTGCATAAGCCGCACACACTGACCCGTTCGCCTGTTTCATCACCTGTCATGCCTTGCATGCTTCAGTCTCTGTAAGCACTCTCGAGCAGTCTTTTTGCTGGCATATTCACCAAGATGAGGAGAATTCTGGTGTGGTGATGAGTGGCTCCAGTGTTGACCATTGCAGACGGAGCTCACAGTTTGCACCAGGAAGAAAATTGGTGTAAAATCGCCGGCAACATTGTTCATTCATCATCTGTGCCACAGTTCTGTGGGTTGATGCCAGCATGGAGCAGTTTCCAGTTTCACTCACAATCTCAGCTTCCTCTGGAAGTTGCATTCGTGCGCAAGCTTCCACAGAGGTGGCTTGATGCAGGTTTGTACAATCTCAAGTTCTTCATGTGGGAGACTGGATATTGGCGGACGATGGACATTGCCCACGATCGTGCTGGCTACTACCTCTGCTGGGGCTGCCTCAACTGGGTACCCGGAGTGTACACGTCGCAGTCTCTCTATCTGACCAACCACCCCAACAATATGGCCACCACAGCTGCACTTGCCACAGTTTTGGTCGGGGCTCTGATGATCTACATCAACTGGGAGGCTGATGTGCAACGCCAGACGTTCCGTGACAGCAACGGGAAATGCCGCATCTGGGGCAAAGAGCCTCTCTTCCTCATCGCCAAGTACAAGGCAGGCACGCACTCAGCCTGTACTGTCCTCATGCCTAGCTATGAAGGCAGCATTATCTCTGGCCTTGATGCTGTACTCATGCTTTGGAAGTTGTGCAGAGCACCATCGACGCTGCGGGTTCCTCACGTGGGTTGGGGAGATGTGTTCATGCGCTTGATGTTGACTGTTTTGCATCACTGCTCTTGCTCAGAACAGCTACCAAGAGATACCGACTTATGTCGCTGGTGTGCAGGTGCAGGGGAAGAGAAATCATCCTTGTTATTGCTGTCTGGGTGGTGGGGAGTGGCACGCCACTTCCACTACCTTCCAGAGATCCTTGCAGCTGTCTGCTGGACTCTACCAGCGCAGACTATGCACATCCTGCCCTGGTTCTATGTAATCTTCCTGACTCTGCTGTTGCTGGACAGGCTCTACAGGGACGACACTCGATGCAAGGCGAAGTATGGAACCTACTGGGACAAGTATTGTGAGAAAGTGCCATATTCCTTGATCCCTTACGTTTTCTAGATCCCTCACGTTTTCTAGACACCTTGAGTGATCAGCAGAGTGCACGGTTTCAGAAGTGCAGCCAGGCAAGTGCACTCAAGCATGGAACATGATTCATATGATTCCGTCCATGCACATGACAGGTGATGTGTGAATGATAGTACGGCACAGGGTTTGAAGTTGTAACAGTAAGGTTGGTGCTGTTCCGTGCCATTCCCTGGACTCATGTTCCACATGTATTGTTGCAAGGGCATGCGGTTGATGTGATTTTGGCCACTTGACGTTCTCACAGTTAGCCAGAGTGTTGCTGTACAGTGGCGATGCTGTTTTGCATACTGCCAGTGCTGCACATGATCTGACATTGAAACATACCCACTGTCGAACCACTCGATTACAATTCTGCGCACGATCACACCAGGTCCTTGACCGCAATACATCAGCTACATACGGCCAGGTGGCCGCATCAACAGTCCGCCCCCGAGAGCAGCAGGCAGTACACCTGGACTACGAACCATCATCATACCATTGGGGACTGGACCAAGGGGCCTCCCTGCACCAGCCTGCCATGGCTGCATAGCAGTGGGCAGCTGCATCAACGGCCTGCTCGGAGGGGCGTGCGGTCTAAACTGGCCGACCCCTGGACCCTGCATGCCGCTATGCGCAACTACACCTCCATGAGGGCGAACCAAACCATGCGTACTAGGATGCACGACCGGCATCCCAGGAGGCTGCTGCTCTGGGCCTGATGCGGTGCGCCTTGTAATGAAGCCCCCCTGCTTCACCGCCTCCGGGCTCCGCGACAGCTGCCCCCCACCTCTAGCACCTGTCATGAGCGCTTGGTCCTGATGGCGTGGAGGTGGCAGCATGTGCGCGTCTCTGCCCTCCGCACCCTGCAGCCCGCCTCCAGCCATCACCCCCACCCCCAGTGGTGCCAGCGCCCTCCCCTGCTCCCCAGTCGGCAACTGCGGGCGTGCAGACAGTGGGCCCTGCGACGGCTGCGACATCGTCTGTATGCCTGGCAGCGCGACTGGAATGGCCGCAGCCCCGCTCTGCTGTGGTAGCGGCTGAGCGCTCATCATGCTGGGTGGCTGGGCCGCCTGCGGCAGAGGCTGCATGGCAGGCGCCTGCTGCTGTTGCGCCACACTGCCTGGCGGCGGCAGGCCCGCAGGCAGAGTTGCAGCCGCTGGAGGATTGCTCGGCATGGCTGCTGAGGTGGCACGCGCGCCCTGCTGCATGTACGCCGCCATCCCCATGCCATGCGTGTCGTACCGCGGCCCTGGCCTCGGCTTGGAAGCTCCTGGAGGGTCATGCAGCTGCGCCCTGTTGGCATACAAAGGAGCCGATGCACCTGAGCCTCGAGTCTTCTGAGGTCGGTCCACAGAGCCTGGGTCCGGCAGTGGGCGCTGCAGGTGCACCAGCGCAGGCAAGCTGCTGGAGGGGCCCGTTGGAGCAGGCACGGGCTTGCTGTTTGGCGACATCATATGCACAGGAGGCAGAGCAGCCGAGACTGGAGGGGGAAGGGGAGAAGCACTTGGGGCGCTGTTTGCCTGAGGCTGCTCCTGCTGCAGCCAGCTTGGCTGGAAGCTGGCACTCTGAGCTGCCTGAGAGGCAGAGCTTGGATGCGGCAGCGAAGAAAGCGTTGGAAGCGAATTCGAAGTCTGCGACATGGTCTGAGGCTGTGGCATCTTGGGCCTCTGGGCCGGCACTTCTGGTTCAGTTGCCAGCAGCCACGGAGGCATGCTGAACGAGTCACCTTGCGGGGGGGAAGGCTCGGCAGAGGCATCTTTCTGGCTGTTGAGGGGCTGGGGGGGCGCCTGGGGGGCTGCAGGGGGCGGCAGTGACAGCGGCTGCCCAGAGGCTCGGCTGGAGGGTGTGGCGGCTGCGGGTGCCTGTGGCTGCTCAGAGGCTGCCGCCCTTGACCTGTCCGCAGCGGTCGCTGCAGAGGATGAGAAAGGTGGTAGGGAGGGAGGCAGGCACACAGGCTGAAGTCGGGGGGCCTGCGAGGCCGGTAGCCCGCCTGCAGGCGCCCCAGGGGAGCGAGATGCTGACAGCATGCCCCCAGAGGCGGCTGCGGGCTCACGCATGGACCCATCACCACCTGCTGCTGCGCCGGATGCCATCAGGTCGCTCGCCTGCACACTGCTGGTGGCTGGCAGAGCAGCTGGCGCATGGCCCCTCTCAGCGGCTGCCGGCTTCTGCTGCGTGAACCCTCCTCTTGCTGCCTTGCTAGATGATGCAGGCGACGGCCTGCTGTTGCTGCGCAGGAAGCCACCAGTCTGTGCGGAAGCATGGTCGCCACCCCTAGCCGTAGCAGGATACTCATGCTGCTGGGGCCGGGGCTGGGGCTGGGGCTGGGACTGGGGCTGGGGCTGGGGCTGGGGCTGGGGCTGGGGCTGGGGCTGGGGCTGGGGCTGGGGCTGGGACTGGGGCTGGGGCTGGGACTGCGGCTGGGGGTGAGGGTGGGGGGGGCGCTCCTTGGAAGCGTGCTGCTCGAACGCTGCAGAGTATGTGGCCTCTTTCTCATCTCTGGAATGCTCTGGGTCATTCTGACCTGCTGGTTGCCTCCATGGCGCAGCCTGAGCAGAGGGCGGCGGATGTGTGCCAGCATGGCCACCAGCTGCAGCTGGCCGCTGCATGTGCAGATATCCTGGCTTTGGGGCACCAGCCGGGGGCTGCCTGTGGGCCGCGTTGGGGCTCTGGTTCTGACCCTGAGTCGCCGACACATGAGGTGGAATATACTGTGGTGTGGCAGTAGAACCCTGCAGTGGCTGCGGCTCCTGTGGCCAGGTGTTGCCCCCTGACATGAGTATATCAGATCCGGGGTCTTCAATCATGGAGCCCTCTTGGCTGGCGCGCACATCCACATGGTGTGGGGCAGTGTTGCAATGGTGCTGCGCGGAGCTGTTCTCTGACGGCTCAGCCTGCATGCGCCCCCCGTGCTGCACTCCACTGCCTGCCACAGGCGGTGCTTCATCCTGGGGCGTGGCCTGCTGCTGCCTATCACGCTGCCCCGCCCCTACATCCCCCCACTGCATGCCGTTGATTGCTGGCCGCACGCCTGCAGAGCCAACCTTAGCCGCATCGCTAGGGAAGCTGTAGTACTGCTGGGGGGGCTGCTGGCTACTGCTGCTCTGGGACAGGCTGCCGGCGTGCGCCTGCTCTGATTGGGCACTTCCATGTGGCTCAATGCCCTGCTGCTGGTGTGCTGCATGCTGTTTTTGGGATGGTAGCTGGGCAGGCTGATGCCCGGCCGCAGATGCAGCTCGCAGCTGCCCGCCGGCCTGCTCGTCTGGTGGTTGCGGCTGAGGCGTGTGTGGAGGCTTGCTATCCTCCCTGCCTTGCCGTGCGCTGCCCTGGATAGCCTGCTTGAACGATGCAGCCATCCCGTTCTGCTGTGGAAGATGTGCAGGCGGAGCAGCTCCGTCGGGCCGCCTCTGAGCTGGCCCGCCGGCAGAAGAGTGGGGGGGCTGCCAGCCAGCTGGGGGGCTGCCCCCTGCATGCTGCGCCTGCATTGGGGGTGCATACTGCTGGCTCACCTGCTGCTGCTGCTGCATGGGAAACGGGCTTGTCTGCTCCTGCTGAGGATGCATGGGCTGCATGGGCTGCTGAGACTGCATGGGCTGCTGAGACTGCATGGGCTGCTGCTGCATGGGAAAGGTGTGTGGCTGCTGCATGGGTTGCTGTTGCATGGGCTGCTGTTGCATGGGTTGCTGAGGTTGCATGGGCTGCTGTTGCATGGGGAAGGTGTGTGGCTGCTGTATGGGCTGCTGCTGCTGATACTGTTGCAAGGGGTAGGAGGGCTGCTGCTGCGCGGCATATGATGTCGCTGTCGGCTGCGGCTGGGCCTGCGGTGCCTGCTGAGGCTGCTGCTGAGGATAGGACGATGGTTGCTGCGGGGGATATGCCTGCTGAGGGGGGTCTGCCCCAGAAGGTGCCGCACGGGGAGATGGATTGGGTGGCGGGCCTCCCTGCAGCGCAGATGGTGCGCCCGCCACTGTGCTGCCAGGCTGCTGATGCCATGGATGAGCACGGGGCTCACCTGCAGGGGGCTGCTGCGGTGGCTGTGGTGCACTGGAAGGCGCCTGAGCAGGAGGTGCTGGCTGCACTGCCGGGGATGGTGGCTGCGGCTGTGGGGGCTGTGCGGGGTAGCCATGTTGGTTCCCGGCTGCTGTCTGCGTGGCAGGCCACTGCGAAGGGGCGGCCTGCTGCATCGGCGGCTGCGCACCTGCGGCTTGGGCATGAGCGGTGTGGTGGGGTGCTTGCGGCGGCTGGGATTGCTGGGCTGGTGGCTGCATGTACTGCTGCAGTGGCGGGTGCTGGGGATGCTGAAGTGCTTGGGAGTGCTGCACCTGCTGAGACTGCTGAGACGCTTGGGTAGGTTGTGAATGCTGGGCCTGCTGAGACACTTGGGCATGCTGCGCCTGCTGCGAATGCTGGGCCTGCTGCGAATGCTGAGACGATTGGGCATGCTGAGACTGATGAGGCGCTTGGGCATGCTGTGAATGCTGTGAATGCTGGGCCTGCTGCGAATGCTGGGCCTGCTGAGGTGCTTGGGCATGCTGCGCCTGCTGCGAATGCTGAGACGATTGGGCATGCTGAGACTGATGAGGCGCTTGGGCATGCTGCACCTGCTGTGAATGCTGGGCCTGCTGAGACGCTTGGGCATGTTGCGAATGCTGCGCCTGCTGAACCGCATGGACATGCTGCGCCTGCTGAGACTGCTGCGGTGGCTGAGCGCCAGGCTGGGCAGGCTGGCTGGCGAACGACTGCTGCGGTGGCTGCTGAGGTGACTGCTGAGGTGGCTGTGAAGCTGCAGGTGCTGGGGCGGCAGGGGCAGGCTGTGTGCGTGAAGGCTTGTCACCCTGAGCAGTGGGAGGGGAGCGTGCCGCACCAGCCTGAGAGGCGGCTGCAGGAGGCGATGCGCTGCTTGTCGGCAGGCTAGCCGCGCCGCTACCTGTGCCTTGAGAGTGGGGGGAAGTGTGGGAAGTGTGAACAGGCTGGGGGTTGCCAGGCCTCGGCCGGGCATGGGGGAGGTACTGGCCCGCTGGCCCGTGGGGAGGCCCGTAGCCACCCGCTGCGGGCCCTGCGCCATACATGTGCATCGGGCCCTGCCCGGGAAGAGGCCCTTGCATGCGAGGGTATGCGTACGGGTGAGGCCGCTGCGGGTATGGCGCACCCTGATACGGGTAGAAACCAGGGTATGGGGTGGGATACTGTGGATACGGCATGCCACCATATGGTGTCCCGTGTTGACCCCATTGGGGCCAGCCAGGCCAAGCTTGGCCAGCAGGCGTCCGCGTGTGCGCTGCATGGGGATTGTAGCCGGCCGGCATGTGCTGCTGCGGAGCCCCTGCGGCGGCGGCGGAGGAGGTGTCTGGAGGGCCTTGGGATGCTGCGGCGGCCTTGGCTGCTGCTTCGTTGCCGGCAGACTGCGCCTGCACCAACTGCCATGCATCAGCTCGCTGTCGTTCAGACAACACGTGGTAGCTTCTGTGGCATGAACTCCCACATGCATGCACTCTCCCACACAGCACATCCAGTCACCGCACGAACCGCAAACACACGCCAGCGGATGGAAGGGCACGGCAGAATGATCAGACACAGTCTGGGCAGCATGTCGCAGGCGTCTGCACAGCATGCATGCAACACAGTGATCACACCTGTGTGTAGGACTGGGGATAGCTCTGCTGGGGTGTCGCTGTTGCCTGCCCTGCACTGCCGCCTGCAGCTGCACCTGTGCCGCCACCAGAAGCAGGCTCAGCTGCGGAGGTCTGGGCGGCAGCAGTGGTGTCCTTGCTGGCCCCGCTTTGCCGCTGGTGGGAGGCCTTGTATTCTAGCCACTCCTCTGGGTTATGCATGTACCACATGGCCCACTGCTGCTTCAGCTCATCGCCATGGTTGAGCCATGACAGTAGAATCTCGTCCTGGGATACGTCCATCTTTGGTTTGCCCGAGGGCGCCGCCTGCTGCTCGGGGCGGCTGGCCTGCGCGGTGGGCTCAGGCGCCGCAGAAGATGGATTCTCAGGTGGTGGCGGAGGCGGATTGGAGGCTTGGCCCGGGCCTGCACACACACCCACCCTTCACAGCATGCACGTGCACAGCTGCGCTCGACACTCCCGCATGCATCCATCCACCAATCAGTGCATGAGACCACTAACGAGCAGAGACTCCATTGCAAGATATAAGGGAGGTCTCCGAATACTTGACCCGGCCAGCGGCCACCGAGCGGGGGGGAGGCGCTCACCTGTGGCAGCGGCGGAGGCTTGCCGCTCTGCCTCGCAGGCCTGCCGGTACTCCTCCTCCGCCCTCTCAGCAGCGAGGAGGGCCTCACGCCTGCGTTTCTCTGCAAGCTCGGCTTTCTCTTTGGCGTCCTTTTGGCGCTGTAGCCTCGCCATGAGCTCTATGGACACGCTGCTGCCACCTGCCTGGCCTGCAGTGCCCTGCTGCTGGCCCTGCTGCTGTGGCCAGGCCCCTGCTGCCGCGGCTTCAGCAGCTCCAGCATTCTGTTGGACGGCTGCACACTCTAGACCACGTTACGAGCGTGCCAGTGCCGTAGAGGAATAGAATTGACGGCAAACGGCGCATGTCGGAGCCTACTAGTACGGACACGAGATACGCTCCCTCTCCACAACAGCTATTGAACCATTTCGTTACAGTCACGGACATCAGTGAACAAGTAGTAAGCGCCGCTTCTGAGCGGCACATGCAAGTGGGGGTGTGTGCGTTGGCGTGGCGCAGAACGAGTACGCAGATATGAGGACACAGGATCAAGAATTGATACCTTGCTGGTGATGCGTGACAATGTCGAGGCGAGCCGACTTGTTGGCAGGCCTCTCCTTGAACCAGTTGGCACCTTGCTCCTGGCCCTGTGCAAACACAGCCTGCTGCTGCGTTCTTTTATGCTGTCTGGCAGCATACAGGGTCCCATATACATCCTGAACGCCGGAAGCCGGTTGGGAGTGTCCGTTTTGCCATCCCTGGCGACCGCTCATCTTCGAAAGATCTGGACGGTCACCCTTCCGCGCAAGACTTTCGCAAACTCATCCTGTCGGCAGTTAGATGCCAAGGCGATGATTTGCACATTAAATTGAGCTGTGTGCCAGCTTTGGCCTGAACACAAGATGCGGTGTTCGATGTGTTCACCAGCAGGCACGTTCTCACACCGATCAACGAGTACATGCGGCAAACAGTATCTTCTTAAATGAGGACTTGATGATGCACGCCACGGCTCGTGCAGAGTGTGGCCAGCTACGGTCATGGAATTTGCCCTCACGCGTTGCCGAAGACATCAACGTGCAATGCGTCCTCGAGGTTGTAATCACTTGCAATCTGATTATCACTGGTATCTATATCAAGCCTCCATCCATTTTGCCTTTCCATAGAAATTGAAACTTGTCAGGGACAGTGCCAGCTACCAGTACAGCGAATGACAGCGAATGAAAGACTTATCTATCGTCGACGACGGCCAATCTTCACACCATCATCTGCACGGGGCTGTTCCCCAACATCATACACGTCTCCAGAATCTTTAACTAATGGTGTGGCTGCTGACCGTTTCCCAAACACATCTGCTGCAGATCTGCCAAACACAGTTGACCGTGCAGCGGGTGGCCTTGGAGGCCTGCCTCCCCTGTAATCATCCCGTTCTCTTGCATTGAACTTCCGTGACGCATCCCCGTGGCCTCTATTCCAACCTCCACTGTCTGGGTGGCCCCCTCTGTCCCGACCGCCCCCCCGGTCTCGGTCATACCTTTCACCGCGGCCGTCACCCCGGTTTTGACCCACACCTCCAGGCCGATTATTATCCCGCGTCTCCCCCCGCTCCATGTCTCTCTCCCGGGTTGTATCTGGCTCTCTGTCTCTGTCGTTATGCTTGTCACGTGCGCCTCCTCTGTCACTCCGATCACGATCCTTGTCGCCATCTCTGTCTCTATCTCGCGGGGCGCCTGACTTGCCCTTGCGGTTGTGGTCTGCTGACGCATCTTCTCTACGGGCCAGCCTCTGCGAGACATCTTCTGTAACACCGGCCCGGTTGGGCGCCCGCTGCCCCATTGCTACAGACAGAGACGCCTGCACAGGTCACAACACAGGGTCACCAGGCTCTGAACCATTGCAGCAGGGCAGGTGCCTCCAGTCACAAGTTACAGCTGACATCGCAGCAGGGCGTAGAAAGAAAAATCGTATTTGACGGGCAGGTTCTGCATGTGAGCAACAGCCAGGTAGTGCGAGACACACCTTCACAGAGGCAGGCCGCGCGCGGCCATCATCTGCACCACGGCGATCTGGGCCACCTTGGCCGCCGTTCCCAATGGCAGCATGTGGCAGACCTTGTGCCTGGAGTTCCGCAACGATGTCATCTGTCACCTTCTTTGGGATTCGCGTGAAGATGGTCTCAAAGTAGTTCTGGCACAGCAGAATATCGGTCACATACTGGCCAATGCTTACCTCCTTGCCATAGCCCTTGCCGCTCGGAAAGAACTTCTGCATACAGCGGAGTGTTAGGGGTGGCACCATTGACAGAATTGAAAGTTCAAGGCCCACAGAGCCGCAAGCGTACTGTTCCATAGCCCGGAGTTATTTTGGGTAGGATGAATTAGCCATGGACACGTTACCTGCAGCACTGTGGAACTAGGTTGGCAGGGGCCAACTGTTGCTGCGACAGATCAAGAACACACAACTTGAAGCTACGGTTGCTCCTGCTGGACATGTAATCAAAAGCTTGACCAAATGCAATCAGGTGCTATGTGGACAAGTAGATAGCCTGCTTCTGCAGCCTATTTCACGTCAGAGTATTTTATGAATCTGAGTAGACACAAACCTCTTCATCTGCTAAGTATGGCTCGAACCAGGACAGTAGATCCTTCGGATCCCCAACATAGCGCAGGTACAGGAAGCCAATCTGCACCATGGAAGGGTGTGTTGACAAAGCACCATCCCGCTCAAGCTAACGTCTGCAAGGAGGCGATGAGATCATCATACCGCTCGAATATAAGGACTGTCCTTGCATGAAACCGTCTCATGTACTTGATCCTCTGTGATCTTCAGCTCGAAGAGTCTGTACAATAAACAGAAGGCTGTTGAAGGCCCTCGCACATTGCCAGACATCCATGGCTCAACGTGGTCTACTGTAGAGTAAATTTCATCTACAACAGCTTCCCAGGTGGCCAGTTCCCTAGCCGTACGGCGTGTGTACTCATGGCCATTAATGTTCTCCCTCAAAACCCTTTCCACATTGAAGTTATCGTTACCGTACTGTTCCATACAGACAATAAATTGAAATCAAAGAACTGGGTGTGCTTAATTTGCACCGTTTGATAGCACAGCCCGGGATAACTTCGACTGCACGGTTAGCATCTCAAAGCGCTCACGAAATATAAGCATAACAGAAACAATCAGCAGGTTACGAAATCTAGTCCTGAACATAATAGATTCTGGCTGAAAACGGTGTGTTGCGTGAAATGTGTTCTGCGCGCTTTCAATCAGGTGAGATCTCGCGACAGCTGTTCGCATGCAAATGCCTTGTTTTCTCGCAAAGCTAACCACAAAGCCCATCATTTGCCTCAAGCAGAGTGAATTTCTATCGGATCTGCCAGAGTGTCGGGCGTTGAGAAGTCTGTCGCCACCTGGGCATCTTGTGGTACAGCAGAACAGCGTGCACGATGGCAGGCAGTGGAAAGATTCTGGTGCGCTCAGCAGTCCTTGGAGGTGTCACATGAAATTGTCCTGTAGCTGTACAAGTAACCAGCTCTTGGACCAATGCAGGTGGGTGGCTTCATGGCACTACTTTTTGTCGCAATGGTGCCAGCCATCGTGTTGCCAGCCTGGAAAGCGTACACAACAGAGGCTGGAGTGGAGCATCGATCCCGTGAAGCTGGCTTTGATAAAAGGAATGCGATGTGGGCAGAGATCAACAAAAACTAGCACCATATACATCAACAACTGCACAACTGATCCGCTAGCTAAAACATGATTACTTTCCCCGCCCTCTCCCACGACCTGCCCCGCGACCTCCACCACGGCCTGCTCCACGGCCTGCGCCCTTGGTGCTTGTCGCCTTGCTACCAGCAGCACCCTTGGCACCCTTACCTTTGCCAGCGGGTGCCTTTGCAGTGAAGCTGACGCCCTGCATCTTCTTGATTTCTTCTTCAGTGGGTGTGTCCTCCCCGTCGTCGTCTTTCGCATTGACAGCAGCTGCCTGGAGCAGCAAACCTCATCACACAACGCTCATGATCCATGCATGGACAGTCGTTGCATGCTTCAAAATGTGGCACATGCAGATGGACAACGAGTAGATTCACTAGTGACATTGACCATAGTGGCCAGATGTGTTGCGGTGCAAACAGAGTGGGAGTAGTTGCATTGGCTCCGAGAGATGCCACTGTCGCAACGGTCGATGCACAGAGAGCACAGTAGCTGTGCTGACTTCTGGCAGACTCACGAGCAAGCAACAAAAGGCTGGTGTAACACAGGCTACCCATGGTCAGGGAGCGAACCTCAGCCAACTCTCCACCGACTGCATCCTCCCCCAGGTCCACAGGCGGGGGCGCTGCCTTTCTGCCTTTCGACTTCTTCGCATCCTCCACCATGATGGTGCAGCGCACAGGGAGGCCAGCCTTGTTGAACGAACGTGTGAAAGCACTTTTCACCTTGGTTTCCACGCCCGACATGGGGTCCGCCCCCCAGCCCGCCTTTGTCTTGCATTTTGTGATATCCAGGATGGTGTCAAAGTCCTCCCTGCACTGCTCGGCTCATCAGCCACATGATGGGCGCTCCTTAGTGCCCAAATTTCTGTGTAGCAAGTGTACATATACAGAGGTTGTAAAGATTCAGATATCAATGTGGCCAAGCCCGCTCAGTGCAGAAGTTCAAAAAGCACAGTCTGAGCGATAGCCATGCGCTCATGCAACCATCAACTGGCGCTGTTCTGAAACCTCTCGTCTAAGGCGGTATGCAAGCAACGGTTGCTGTCTCTATCATATGACACCTGTTGCGCAATAAGGTCGGACAAGAACAGGATGTGCTTTTGTGCGCTCATGCATGGAGGTGATGCTCAGCATTCAAAACGTGCCTGCTAATCAGATAGTTCTGCATCATTGAAACGACCTCGTCAATTCCATCTGCTCCGTTCTTGACCAGAGGAGTGGTGAGCGCGAGGCGGAAGGTAGGCATGTACTGCAGTCGCAGGTTCTGCCGGTTGCACACAACTCCTGCGGCCAGCAGCTTGGTGTTGAGCTCAGATGATAGGCGTCTCTGCTTGTTTTGTGATGAATTGTTTCCCATCCATGCTGTGAAGCGCGGGAAATTCATCTCCCCGGGATTGTGTGTGACTCTAGAACCCCTGCAGAGCACCATGCTTTGCCTCACAACGTTGCATCTAACAAAGAAGTCTCTTCTAAGAGAGAACAACAGAAATCTGTGATGCTGACAACGTGGCTGCACAATGCAATGACTTGCCTTGACCTGTAGCAAACGCCTTTCTTGCCCATCCCATTCGTGTCCTCACACTTGTGACCCCAACCACAACATCTGTGCAAAGCAGCCTTCCTGTACCAGGCAATGTAGACCAGGATGCACTGCAGTGGAGACGTCTGATATGAACTCAGCAACTGCAAACCTGATGTAGGCTGCAGGATAAACTGTACTCAGAACTGATGCAGCAGGCATCAAGCTCCACTGCTGCTTCATCCGAACACGCCTGTTCACTACGTCACCAGCGCTGAACGCATCAGCACACTTTGCAATGATCTGCATCATCTGGTTCTCATTTTGAGCCATTGATGGCTTATGGTTGAGGTAGTTTTCCTGCAAGCACAATACTGTTGAACATGCGGCGATTTCATGGTCATTGAAGTCCACATCGCTCGACCAGGTGGTCATAACCATCGTATCCATTCAATTGCATCACGATGCCACAAATAGGATAGATAATTTAGGAAAACTGTCACATGCACACTTCACAACATGTTATTCCAAGCTGCAAGGTACTGCAGCAAGATGAATCTTCAAAGATTCCAATCTGAGGTGCCCCAGGATCAGCACACCTGCGCGAGCAGGGGCACAAGGTCCATATCTTGGAACACAGCATCCATGCGATCTGACATCGACCAGCTTGCACTTTCTATGGACAGCAATTGCCGTGCACATTCAAAAGGGCTCTTGTCCATGTCCTTCGTGGCAGCACCCTTCACATCATCGTATGATAGTGCCTTGGCACGGACACGATGCATTTGTAGTTGCCCAATGATGACACGCATGTCTCCTTGGCTGCTTTCAACCAGAGCATCCATCGCTGCCTGCATGAGAGTATGTTCGAATGAAAAATTAGAGCTTCTTACCTCTAAGCTCAATATCTTTTCTGGGCGTGTTCAGCATTGAGCAGGACAAGCTGTTGTACTTCTCAGCATGACAGTCCAGGAGTGCCAACCCTCTGAAGCACAACAGTAGCATGGCGGGCTTAGCAAGAGAGTTTTGAGCCTTTTTAGTGCTGAGGGGCTGGGTGGCACACCACCCACATCAGTGGTGGGGAAGGGTGAGCGACAAACCTGGTTAATAGTCAGGCCCTCAGCCTGAGTGATGGCCTTGAGCCTCCCAGAGGCCTGGAGCTTGGTGGGCTTCCGCCAGTCGATTTCGAGGCAATGATTCTTCAACGACTTGAGCGACTGCTTGTACTTATCATTGCAGACACAGATGATGGGCATCTTAGATGTCTTGATGCTGTCAATCAGGTCCGAGACACCACCTCGGTCCCCTCCTGGATTGCAGTGGTCCAGGCTCGGCTACCACGGAAGCTGGGCCCGGTAATCTAGACGAATCCCATACAAGACAAACCAGCTAAGAGACAGGATTACGCAGTCAGCACGCAATGTACTCAGCACCTGCTTCAGCACTGTTCACCAGTAGAACGCATACCCGCCCAACAATCCCAACAGCAGCAAAGCTGCTTTGGTACAGATAACTGCACTGGGGGGTGGCGTGGAGGTTCATCATTCACGGGAAGCATAACAGGTGAAAACAGGCAGCCATCAGGACATTACATAGGTGAGAAGGTAGTCTGGATGCATACCAGACATGCCATCGACTTCATCCATGATGAGTACCTGCTTCCGAGGCTTGGTATCGCTCACACCCTTAAGGGAGATGGCAGTGTTCGTGACCAGTTCTTTGATTCGATTTGATAGCTTTCCAGCTACTCCTTGCTTGTACTTGGTGTCTGATTTGTTCCGTGCATCGCTTGCGTTCACCTCCACCACCTCAAAGCCCAGCTCCCTACACACACAGAGGTATGACTGTTGAGCACGCGCCTTGCCCCACAAACGAACATGAATTCTGATCAATCGTAGCAACAAGTGTTAAAGAAGCTAGCCGAACATAGAGCGACAAGAGCGAAAGCAGGTGCGTGTTATTGTCTGTATGCTCCGTCAACACAAGAACCCACAACAGCTTAGTTCACTGTTCGAGTTCTAGGTACTTTAACTCAATTGGTATTGTTTCGCCATGTTTCGGCCATATATGATCCAGCTGCATGCATGGGTACAGTGCTGACAGCACAAAGTACATAAGCAGGAGAACCCGCTCCCTGCGCATCATAGCCTTCCCCGTTCCCACAGCAGCCTTGCCGCGAGAGAATTTTCTTTCTTAAGCAGGCAAGCCTGGATGTTGAGGTTTTCGGGGAATCGTGGCACTTTCTGCTGTGGAGCGCGCTTGGCGTGCATCCGCCTTGGCAGGCTCTGACCCCGGACCAATTCACGCTTACATTCTGGGCTCAGGCCCTGAGTGAAATGCGCGTGAATGTGGCTTAGGGGTCATGGCCTCATACCCCCCTCATACACTGTCGTCAGTGGATTGCATGCATTCAACGTAGGCGTATTCAATACAGTGCAATTCAGTGGATATCACAGAGAGTTTAGCACGGCAGATCATAGTCAGCAGAGCGTCAGAGGGAACACACTTGGAGATGATCTGTGAGGAGGTGGTCTTCCCAGTGCCAGGTGGCCCTGACACCAGCAGGGCCTTCTTGCTCATGTCCTTGCGCTGAGAGCCTGCACCAGGCGCAGCACGGGGAGCTTCTCCATGGATGTGTACACGCTCCCAGTCTTGCAGCCACATTCTGATAGTGTTCTGCCCCTGTGGGTTACCAACCAAATCCGATGCGACTTTCGGTTTCCACTTGTCAACCCATAGTTGCGAACCTGGACATCCTGAAGAATGTCAGCAAACAGTCTGCATTTCTACATCTTTCTCTGGAGCGCCTAAACTGAAGAACACGTTGAATACCAAGTTGATCAGGCACAAGGCGCCCAAATTGATTAAAGAAACTGCTGGGCCATCCAAGAAACACCAAAGGAGGACACGATGTGCAGCTCAGGTAGTAGTATGAGCATACTGGGGTCCTCAGGGGCTTCAGCTGCTTTGTGGGCTGCAGATGTTCCAGCCCTGGATGTGCCAGCCTTGGATGTGCCAGGCTTAGACTTGCCAGGCTTGGCCACAGATTTTGGCTCCAGCTTGGGAGGGTCAACTTCCATTATGTCGTCTGCGTCTGCAGCTTCAGTTGCTGCATCCTCCAGGAAAGGCTCAGAAGCTTTTACGAGGGCCAGAAGGCCCTGCTCGACCAGCAGCTTGGTCTTCTTCTCTTTAGCGGTGTTAAACTTTGAATTTCCTGTGTCTTTACCTGCAAGAAATACAGTTCCCGCTCGAAAGCATGTACTGATTCCCTGTAGTGCGAGTTGGTGCAAGCAGAGCTTAGCATGCTGTTGAACACAGGCACAACAATTGGTAGCAGCAACTGATCGCAGGATGGCCACAGAATTTGTTTCAGTCAAAGAAGCACACCACAAAGAAGAAAAGTGGTCTTTCCAGTGACACCAGAGGTCACGCGGCCACCATGGCGCTTGATGTAGTCCGTGGCCTCGTCACGGGTCATGCTCTCCAACACCCCGCTGATCACAATCGTCACCTTAGATAGGCAATCAGGGTGGCCACGAGGATACTCCACATTGCCGTGGTTCTCAGGCATTTTGTCGGCACCCCCACCCCCGCCCCACCCTCCACCTTCCACCACTTCCATTTTCGTCACCTGCTCGGAGTCAAGCAGTTCTTTACTGGATGGTAGAGACAACATGGCCTTCTCGACTGCATCTATGGCTTGCTTGGCAGAGTGTGAGAGGCTCTCCTCAAGAAGCTGAGCTGCAGTCTTCTTCTTGCCCCCAGCATTTGATGCCACCGATTTCCTTGCAGCCGGTGACTTCTTCTTGTCTGCCGTGGGTGTCAACTGCATCATGACAATTCGTGCGTCTGACATCACGGCAGTGGTATACACCCAACTCAGTTATACACACAGCAACTCAGTTGTACACACAGCAATTCAGAGCAGCAGAACCCTCTGCCTCTATCGGTGTGGCTGGTACCCTCGGGTGCTTGCCTCTGCCACAAACCGGCACCGCACATCAGTCGCATGAAACGAAACATTTCATATGCAGAGAAGAGGACACACTGATGTTGGCAGGGCGCGCTGTGGAGCTGCCTTTGCAGGCGGTTTCGGTGGTTCTGGTGCCCGACGTTTCTTGGGGGGCGCAACCACCTCAAGTGCGTCCTCATCATCGGACATGTTGATGACGTTCTCTTTGGCAGACCTACCCTTGACGTCCTTTCCTTTCGGGCTGTCCTCGTCCATGAGTTCAATGTCATCATCTTCGTCTGACCCATCTTCATGGTCCTCGTGTATGTCATCTTCTGCAGACTCATCCTGCAACAGTGCATTCCGCTCCTGTGCAACACTGCTGGCACCCTTTCTGTGATGGCCCAAAAATATCCACTACGTTCTGTTCTTCACAGCTTTCTTCAAGCTAGGGATCGTCAGGCATGACAAAAACAATGAGCAGAAATGTAGACATCAAAATACGGATGTGAAGGGACATGCATATCAAGGCGGTGTGCATATCAAGGCGGAGTGATCAGGCTGGATTCGTGCAGACTGGGAACCAAACCTCGAAATCTGAATCAGATTGGAGGACTAATTTTCGTTTCTTGTTCTTTGTGGTGGCTTTGGTAGCCTCTCGTTTCGGATTTCTGCACAACTCTATCCACTTGATGAATGGTGGTGAACGGCGTTGAATCGAACATTGAGGCTCGGAGAAATCATACGCTTTCGCAGGAGTGGACTTTTTGGACACAGGTGACTTCTTTGGTGTTGCCTGGGATGGTGTCTTGGGTTTCAGAGCCTGCAGATGCAGCCCCGTTATCCTATTCAGAATAACTGTGCATCGAACACAGACAGCAGTGTCATCTTCATACGCATGGATCCTTGATGCGTACAGTTTTTGCAACCTCCTTCTGAGCTGGCTCTGCATAATGAAATGACCATTTAGAGATGAACATGAACAAAAGCCATGGTATCACAGATCAACATGCGAAACAGTAGAAGTGAGCTTACTGCTAGCAGGCTTCTTGCTGCTTGCAGGTGCTCCGAAGAAAGCTCGTATGTCCTGCAGCATGCACAGCACGTCACAAACCTTCACAGTTTGCAGCACGTTACAGGACCATGAGAATATATATGAAGAAGTAAGAGGCATATCCTTTCCTTGGGAGCCATCAAAAGCTTCAATTACATCGTCAGAACGAAGCAGAAGGCCCGTCTGTTGAGTGAGCAGTGTTTATTCACAACTGGGTATCCCGATTCAGCGATCACGATAGAGTCGAGTCACGATTGAGCTGAATTCAGCAAATTATAGAACACATGCTTTGCCTGTTGTCATGATGGGGCAAGACCACACAATTCCGAAAGCACGATTCAAGGAAAACGTTTCGTGATCTTTTCGAACTGGCACACCGCTGTGCACCGGTCTCTTCGAATGGCGGCCTTAAGTCGGCACAGGTCAAAATATAGAAGAAGCGAGAGTGTGCTATTTCATGCTGTTTGTTCTGGCGCAGAGGCGATAGTGCTCGCTGTGTTCACTGGTTTGCGCCGGCCCACCTTGTTTTGTTGGTGTAGCGAGGCGTCAGCTGAGCACAGAGGCTCTTAAAGTTTTCGTTCTGTATATTATGAATTTCGTGTATGGTTAAAACGTCCTGTTCCGCTATGCTGCCTCAAATACCGCCAATGCCAGCCCCAAGCTTGGTCCCCCCGCCTGGTGCAGCTTTGGTGGAAGAACTAGACCAGACGGTCATGGTTCAGCTGGGGGATGGGGTCAAGTTGATTGGCGTTCTGCGAATCGTAGACGTTCATGGAAACTTGGTGCTTGAGCATGTCAAAACACGGCATGTGTGTTCTGGCATGTATCACGACGAGCCTCGAGGTGGAACTGAGCTCGTCCGGGGCGAGAATGTTGTCTTGATGGGGCGGATAGATCCTGAGAAGGAAGCTCGTATGGGCCTGAGGCATGTCAGCAAAGATGAGGTGAAGAAGGCTCAAGATGATGAGAATTTGGCAGCGCAGATGGCTGGACAAATCCAGCGCCAGTTCGACTTCTTGGACTTGTAGAGCATGCGATTGGTGACTCCGAATTTGATGAGAGAGTCTTTATGTGTTGCATCTTCAGACATGTTGTGCAACCTGCCACACCCACACCCATGATAACAGCACGAAACGCGTGTGCTCGATCTTGATTACTGCCGTCTTGAATTTCTTTGTAACGAATGCTTTTACTGCAATCGGAATAACGGAACAGCAGATTGTGGAAGAGGTTGTCACAACCGTTGCCGAGCGATGAAGCGCCCTTGAGACATGAGACAACAACCTTACAACACCACTACAGCAACGGGACGTGCATCATTGACATGGGCTATCTTTAATGTCTCCCCTTGCACCAACATATCAGCAAGTGGGCTCAGGCGGTGCAGCAGGCATTCTGAGCATGGTGGCAATGTTAAATGTACGCCGTCGCTGCAGTCATGCACCGGTTCTGATACAATTCTCTGAAATACCCAACTCTCCAGAGTGAGCTGCTGTGCACCATATTGACTTTACACTCTTGCTGCGGCTACTTCTCCTGTTCTGATGGGCGGACCTGGCCTTCCCATGTGGCATTCCACTGCTTGTCATAGAATGTGGCCTCATCGATCAGATTCTTGTACTTTTCAACATCAGCGCCTGATCGGAAGAGGAGCACCCCGAACACCACTATGTGCAACAAGACCTTGCCGAGGAAGGACTCCTGCAGGCCAGGTCAGCACGTCCTGTCCATCCACAAGTTCAGTACCTGATACGAGATGTGGCACGCAAGCGGGCAGTTCTGTTTCAAACAGGCGCGGGGAATGTAGTCATGGAGGGATCAGACTGGGCGCTGCAAGTGCAACCTGGCTGAAGCGCGTACCTGTTGCTCAACAAGTCCAGCACCAGATGAAAGGTCTACGAGGCCAGCAAGGAGGTACCCCACCATTGCGGCGCGGCCGTTAAGCTTCTCTGCCTCAGGCAGGTGGAACCGCCTCACCCAGGCCCACCATGGGATCATACTGGTGTCAAAGTTCACAGGGGAATCGAGTCTGGAGGGAATGGGAGAGTCCTCAAGAATCTTACGACGCGTCATCTCAGCGTCAATCACAGCATCCCAATCTGTCTCCCCATCTTTGCCCTTGAACTGTGCGAAGTCCCATGTGCCCTCCACCCAGCGGTCATCCTTGAAGTAACCATCCACGACAGCCATGGTGTACGTTGCCCCAGTTGTCTTGCTTGGCTTCTTGGCGGCTCTCCCAGCATCCTGCACGTACCACACCTGCTCGAGATACGCAGCAAGCACCACATCACCACCCACAGTTGATTATCGCGCATGCGCGTGCATGCGCAGAAAGAAAGGAACAGGTGAAACATTGTACATGAATAGAATAAGCACGCAATTCGTGGCGCCATGCTGAGACGGGGCTGGCATGCAGAATCGGAGGGAGGGTCACCTTGCCAGCAGCCTTGTCGCCGCTTAGAGTTCCTCCCCTCGCCAATGGTCCAGGCTTTCGGTCCTTGGCCTGCACAAGAGAGCCGGTAACTACAGGAGGGTGGTACATCGACAGCACCAGCGCGTGATCGCTCGATTACCGAGCTCTGACAGAATCTGGGAATTGGTGTTGGCACTACCACGCACGTGGCAAGCCCTGTACAAAACATGTTGGTACACGAATGCACATGCACACGACTGTTACACATAGGAGATACCTGTGCTTCATCTGACTTCGTGTCAGGCTCGGCTTGCGCTGTGGCGGTGGCTCGCGTGCCATACCTGCAACCGCGGAAGATTCGGACACACGAAACCCGCCTCGAGAACCCCTTGCAACATGCCAGGCACATGAACAAGGTAAAACAATTAATCGCACTTTCTTCCTGGAGATCGAAGAGCTGGTGCGCGGTAAACCTGAGCACGCACACTTACGAAGGCCATCTCTCCCCTGACAAGACAAACTGGTGAGAAACGACTGAAACAGGCCAAGTGACGCACAGAAAGAAGATCGCAAGGAAGGAACCTACAAGTGTATGCCGTGTGATATGTTTGCTGTGTCTATGTTCCATGGAGCAAGTGTATCTCTAGCGTGGTTTCAGTGATTCGACGGCTGGCATACCCTCGACATCTCGGGACATCCAGACCGTTCCATGCATGCTGCACTGGATAACAAGGATAACAGTGAGATGAGCACCCTTGTGGCGATACTGACTGGTGACCCCGGGCCCTGCTAGGTGAAGCAGCCAACATGGGGGCAACATGCTGCCCGTGTGTGGGCCGCTGCATGTTGCCCCTGTGCATAGGAATTCCGCAGAATATCGTTGCCCAGGGCTAGCAGTGCGCAGGATGATGGTGCCTCTGAGTGACCGTGCAAGAGATGTGCCCGCAAGCAGTATAACTGAAGCCCTGCTGGCTTACCGCATTGGCTGTGCAGTGGGAAGGTGCGGAGGCACCTGTGCACGGGAGCAGAAAGCTGCTGTCAGGCAGTGCGGCTGAGAATGAATATCATATTCTGGCGCTCCTCATATTCTAGCGCTGCACATGTTCTGAGAGCTGCGGGGGAAGTGCGAATGCAGTAGTGGGTGGACGACAGAGATCGCCCAGGTCTCGAGGCTGACCTCAAGTGGGGGACACCGCTTGTCTCGTGATGACGCTTGGGGGCGATACATGCATGCCCCGTTCTTTCCCACAACAGCAATTACAAGGCCATACTTCCCCCCTCCTGGTCATTGGGAAAGAATGGATCAATTCTTCATCACATGCGCATGTCGCTCCAGTGGCTGGTGCCTGTGTATCAGCATGGTTTTAGTGGAGCGGCAATCATGGCGCTCCGCCGCTTGGAGCTCCGAACCGGCTTTGAAAACACTCAAAACTTTCTGAATATGTGACAATCCCTTCAAAAGGTATAAACTCCCATGCTTCGTTACTTATTTCTTTAGGAGCAACCTACCGCCCCTTCAACGGGGTAAGGGGGAAGGGGGGAGGTTGGGTCTGGGGCTCATATTCTTCAAACAGGTGTGACTGCAAAAGTGTGCGGGTGCACTCCCTCATGATCACAGTGATAGACATCAAGGACAGCAAATACCTCACTCACAACGGGCACGTGCGAGAGGATGATTTCGCAGCCGCGCGCCGCAGCAGCCCGGCAGTGGTGCGCCCGGGTACCTCTGTTCTCGCCACGGCCTCAGGCGACAAAGTGTGTGCATTGTAGTGACCTTCTTTGCGCTCCTGTTCCATCATTGCCAGAGGAGCCGGCACAGTGAGAGAACAGCAGCGCCCCAGCGCAGCGCCTTCCGTGCGCAGGCCTTGCCCGACATGGAGGTTCCTTTCCATATGGAGGAGCTCCACTGAGCCCTTTCCTCCATGAAGAACGCAGCACTTTTTGTTTAGTTGTAACACTTCCCCGGTGAGCTGCCCTGACCCGAAGGATCTCTGGGATGACTTGGTCCCCGCCGGTGGGTGTGCGCAGCGTACCTTGCGGTGATGTGAATTGTTTTGGCCCTGTCTCTGTGGTTGACTGTTGTTTCCCTTTGGTTCTTGATCCATCAGTGTTCCTGTGGGAGCGTGAGGCTGGCGTCTGTGTTGCAGTGTACTCCGTCATCACAGCTTATATCCTGGTTGGTGCTGTCGTCGCTGACGATACGGTCCCTGTTGGTGACCCTGTGTTTGCGTGCCACGTTGTGCTGCAGAGCAGCCGTTGTGCTCTGCAGACTTTGCGTTTGCCTTCCTGGTACTGAGTGGCCCGGGGGTGTCTGCCCTTGTCCCATCCCTTTGGGGGTGCTGAGGCCGAAGCCCTTCTTGGGTATGGCGTTGTTCCCGATGAGAGCAAAAAATCTTTTATCAGCTCAGAGTTTTGTCCTCAAACGCCATTCGAAACATGGCTCAACACTCCCAAAGCCACGTGAAGAAACGGAGCAGCTCCGGTGCTTTCCAGCCGCTCCGGGGAGTGGCAAATTCAGTCATGCAGCTCCAGTGATCAGCGGCTCCGCTCGAACCTTGGGTGTCAATTCAGCCCCTGCCCGTGCTTATTGTCGAGCAGGCCCTCTGACCAACAGCCGCATCCAGCCTCACGTTCAAGGTTGCTCTGTAACAACTGGTGGCGGCAGATTCTACCGTGGCCACAGGGTCCACGACGATTACTATGGCGCCACCTGTGTGCTCATGCACAGCGGGTTGAGTGGCGCCATGCAGGAGTGGCATGGTGCAGCTGTCAACCGTCTACGAGAGCTGCGGAACCCCATTTTGTGGTGGTCAAGCAGCCATAGGCTGCTACATGCGCCACAGATACCGAACTTAGAATCGAACCGTTGCAAGAGCCCTGTGAGGGGGCATGTAAGGGTGAGCGTGCAGACAGGAAGTACAGGTCACATCCTAGTCTTCCTGTGGTGGAGAGGAAGGAAGCTTTAGTCTCTGGGGCTCGTCAGATGAGTGACTGAAAGCGGAGTGTTCAAATTAGAGCAACAACGAAACTGTGCATGAGGGTGCGCATACACTACTGCTACCTGGAAGCTGGACTGGCAGCTCATGGTGTTCAGTACGTGCTTGCAGTTTACCAACAGCTGCAGGGGTTCAGGTTCAGCCTCTAGAGCTGACATATGTCTATATAATGTCTGTAAGTTTATAAACGTTTATATAATGACACAAATGTCCATGCATATGTGGCCTGTGGAGAAGCCTTGGACTACGCCATGTCATGGTTCATATTCAATAACACAATTGTTCAGAAATTCTACTATGTTTACTGTTTCCAGGCGCAGCAATTACATAGCGCTGTGGTACCCAAGAGTTCGTCTGTGCACTCTGTGCCAAGTGCTGCAGAGGAACATATATACTGAGATACACGCTTCTGCCGTTCCAAAGTGACTGCCAGCACCATGAACGTGTTCGCAACGTTCAAAGAGCGTGCGCAAGCGAGCATGCGCGATGCTGTGAGCACCGCAACGGAGCTAGCGAGCTCGGCAATGGAGAATGTGAAGGTGAAACGCCTTCTCCGTCTATTGTTGATCATGGCGCAGCTTATATTCACCAGTTCAGTAATATGTGTTTAGCGGCCCCTGACTGTATGCTGAAGGGAGCACTGTGGGATGTGGGAGCTTCATGCAGGTCATCTCCGACACAGTTGCACATGATATGAAGATTCTTGCAAAGGATGCCCGACAAAAAGCCAAAGCTCTCACGGATGAAGTTGAAGAGGTGTGCATGTGTGCGTATTCGTTGCAGTGCGGAGGGTGCGGTCTGAGCTCAGTGTGAAGACACATGTTAACCAGCTTCCAACCTGTTGATCATTGCAGGAGCCCACGGGACCACGACCACGAGATGTAGGAATCAATGAACGACTGATAAGCGTAGTGCAATCCCTATCATATGCATCTTTTGCGGACAGAGAGAACGGCACGAATGGCACAGAAGACAGTGAAGGGGTCCTTGAACCGTGGCAGGTGCAGCATGCACAGGTCATTTTGAAAGAATGTCCGGAGCTTGAGAGCCTCAGATTTGCCCTGTGCCCGAAGTACGTGCTCCATTCTGCTTCTCCAGCTGAAGGCCAACACTGGACATCAGACCTCACCGTCTCATACCTCAGGATTTCCGTCGGTCGCGACATACAAATGTGAACATCGGTGTATCAGCAGTGTACACATGGTAGAGAGTAGTCACTGCAATGCTCTAGGATCCCTTATATCTCAGACATACTGAGAAGGAACAATGCCAATACTTGTCCGACAGACTCTTGCATATGAGATCACTGGCACATGGCATGCATGCATATACTAGAATGTGCCCTACGCCAACAAGCGCTACAACACAGTTCTGTCTGTCACTGGTGTGCTTGGTGCCATGTGCTGGTCTGATGCGGTCTGTTCCTGCAGGCGCATGTCTGAGCTGCAATTCTGGTCCACCTACTTCCTCCTCGTCAAGGACTTTTTGGACCAGGCAGGTAACTCTGCGGAAGCTTCAGGGGCGCCTGGGAGAGCAGAAAGCCCTGAACTAAGTGTAGATGGGGGGAAGAGCGCCACGACGCCCAGTGCCCTTGCCGGTTGGGAGGATGTGCAGGGCGATGAAACTGCCAGCGCACCCTCTCCGAACACAGTACCTGCACCAGCTGACGACCTGGATCAGTATCTCCAGGTTCAGTCGTACCTTTCTTCGACTGTGACTGCCCATCTGTGTGGTGTTGCAACGATCTACTGCAAGCATGGTGTTGCAAGTGTACGCTGTGCAGCTGCCCTTCAAGGCTAGTCGCATTGCAGAGTCTGATTGAGTTTGTGTGTGGGGCTGCTCGCCTGTGTGGATATCGCAACTGGCAGTGCCTTGAGCTCGAGGGCGGTGGTGCTGCAGGAGATGTTGGATGGAGATGGCACAGGCGCGCATGACCATGCAGGCGCCTCTGAGGGTGGGGACCTGGATGAGTACCTCAAAGAGTTGGACGAGGGTGGTGTTGATGGAGCCGACACAAACGGCGACTATGCCGATGTGGATGACTACTTGGGAGAGTTGAATCTCACTGACGACGAGGCCGCCAAGGATGAAGACCTTGCGGGAGAACAAAACGTCACCGACACACCCGAGAAAGCAAGCGCTGCTGCCTCCATTACAACTCCAGGGTCCAATGGGGTGTAATATTTTTGACATTATTATCACGTTTTTGGTTTCGTTTCGGGCGACATGTGCGTCGATAGCTTCTGTTTACTCCTAGAGCTCCACTGCGAACCAGAACCCCTGAGTTTCGATGTGTCTAGTTGTTTCATAAAGAATAAAATTTTCATGCAAATCCCCAAGTCTGATGCGAGTACTCAGCGGTGGCCCTTGGTCTCCGGATCAGCAGCGGGACTGAACACTGCGCTGTGCACCTGGGTGACAAAAACATCCGACTACGTCTGTTGTGATGGGGGATGCCTGTGGCACGAAGCGAGACACGGCTGACAGCGACCAGTTAGCGTCATGCAACAACAAGTGCCGGCGAGGCACAAGCCTGTCGCCACAAGAGCAAGCAGCAAGAAGGCGCTACTTGCTTTTCATTGAGTATAATGGAAACGATTTTTCTGGATCGCAGAGGCAGGCAAAGGGCATCAGAACAGTGCAAGAGGCCTGCGAGAAATCTCTAGCCATGATGACCAAACAAGTGTGGTCTCACTGTCCCTTCTGGCGTGGCAGCGCACTTATGAGCGCAATGTAGCACCAAAGGAACACATCGTAGCATGACTCTTCACAGCATGGGGAACTGGTGCAGGGGCTGGAAGTGTCAACATGCTCTCTGTGACTGCTTGCTTCTGTGCAGTTTCAAACTTTCTACTTCTCAAGTCGCACAGACAGCGGAGTCCATGCCATTGCGAACAGTGCACATGTGACAATCATTAGAAGGCACAGAAAAACGGGCGTGCCCATAGCAGAAGCCTATGAGTGCTCAGCCATTCACGCGGCCATGAACCATCACCTGCGGCAGCAAGACTACTACTGCAGGGTCACGCATGTGCGTTGTGCGCTCTCCAATATTCCTGTGCAAGGCCTGAACATCTCATCTTCAACACGTTGCTCGTGTTCGTGGGCCCTGTGTGAAGGGAGCATCCACCTGCTGCCTATGCCACACGAACCACTCAGCTGCCGCGATACCAGCTCCCTGACCTCTCATGCTCTCGATGTGAATGCATCCATGGTTTAAACAAAGATGCTCATGTGCAGATCCGGGAGGTTCCTCTGCGCATGCATGCACGCCACCAAGCGATCGGCCGGACGTATGTGTACCGCATCCTGTGCCCCTCATCAATTCAAAGCCTAAGTGTGTTTGAGTTCAACAGGTGCTGGGCATATGATGGTGATCTGAACTCCGAAGCAATGGCTGAGGCTGCCTTACAGCTGCTGGGCACGCATGACTTCAGCACCTTCCGCGCTGCGGGTATGGTTTACAACCCGTTGCCAGCGACCGGTGGCTTCGCCCGATCCAGCATCTGGTGCCAGGTGCACCTCTAGTAGGGCATACAGTCATGTGCTTGGAACACTTTGAGGGTTATGTACTTGTGAATCCAGCCTGATAACTGCAGGGTGCACTGCCAAGACTCCGGTCAAGACCATCCGGTCGTTCACAGTGAAGGCCCTTTCAGCCCGCCCTGAATGGGCGCCCAGCAGCACCACAGCATCTTTAACTCTCTCCAGCAGAAAGATGATCGTGATTGAAGTTCATGCACGCTCCTATCTCTACCACCAAGTGCGGTTGATGGTTGCATGGCTCGTGGAGGTCGGCGCGGGCCGGCAGGCTCCCTCAGACACAGCAGGTGGGATGCACACGGGGCTCATCACAATAGCGGGCAATGATTGTTCATGGACCCATTTTCATTCTTTCGATAGGTCTCATTTTACAGTGTGATTCAGCCCCCAGAGATACGGGCTATGCGTGCTGCTGGCGGATGCTGTTTGTCACACTGCTGTGGAAACGCTGGGGCCTGCCTAGCCAACCGTTGGATGGGGCCGCATCAGGGTCGCATTTCCACTGCTGACACTCCATCTGGTGTGCAGAAGTACTTGAGATGAAGAACATCGATGTACTCCCTTGTCAAATGGCCCCACCGTGGGGCCTGTACCTGGCAGAGGTGCATTATGATGACACCCCCAACAGTGTGAAATCTAACGAAGATCATGAAGAGGAAAGCAGCGCTGACGAGGGAGACAATGAGGTTGAGTAGCAAATAACGTAGACAAGTTTGCAGCGTAGGTGCTCAGTGCATGCCCGGGCACGCGTTCCGCCCCCATGGTCGAACATATACTTGCGTGTCTTGTGTGATGCATGTCCAACACATGTACATGATGCATGCCGAACACATGCGAGCGCATCACCTTACACATGATGTTGGTTCAATGCCGAGTGGCAAGCAATGGGTGCAGTTCTTTCAGCTAAATAACAGCAGCAGCACAAGTTAAACAAACCGTTGCGCTTTCAGCGCAGTCATACTATTCTGGCAGGTGGGCCTGTGCAACAAACGCTGCTGCTTGCAGCTGCTATGAATTGCAATTATTGTCATGGGCGTGCATTGTTGCAGCACCTGCACAGAGGCCCTCTGCCACATGCACGCACACGAGGGGCACTCCTGGGCGTGCTCGTGCGGTGCGCCACCATCGGTGGAGCGCTCACATGAGAGCCAGCAAGGTGGGCGAGAAACTCGTCAGCCAGCCGCTTGACACTCAAACAGTCATCACAGTATACTCGAGACGTGCAGTTCAGGAAGGATCCACGATCTACCTATCACCTGCTACCTACGTTTTCGCCTGGGTTTCGGCGCTGGGGCCACCTCTGCGGAGCCGCCAGCCAGCTCACTCGTGCCCGCCATCTGCGATGCCTCAAGATACACCATCAGGTCCCTCACCTGCTCTTTCAAGTCCTGCACGCTACCACAGCACTGTAATAGTTCCGATCGAGGTCGCGGCACTGGCACTGTGAAGATGCAGCACACGGCATAGTGCATCCAAGGATATCATAGCAACGGAGACACACGCATGCAGCAGGCCAGACTGGTGGTGGTGGGGGGGGGGGGTGACGCAGGGTTGCTTTTAGTGCCGATTTATCGGCCTGGGCCGAAACAATTAATCGTTCTGAGCGGAGGCGAGGTCGCCCCGGAAAAGCATCGGACAATGATGATCGGACAAGTGTTCTATGTTCCACGGAATTTCGCCCCCTTGAAAGAATATTTCGCCGAAATAAACAACTTTCCCCCAATTCCCTGCGGCAAAGCAACCCTGGGGCAACGCACTGCTATGGTGGAGTCCTTCTCCTTATGTGCGGCTTCCAGAGCTGACAGCTTGTCTTTGTACACGGCCTGGTTATTCATGAGCCCTCGGTTGAGCTCATTCAGCACCCCGATCTCCTTCTTGTTGCTCTCCGCTCGGCTGCTCGCATCCTTCAGTTGCCGCTGCAGCGACTTGACCTCCGCCTCTGCGCTTGCCGCCCTGCACAGCCCACAACCAGTCGCCATGCATGCTACCACCCCGCCCACCACACTGGGCTGCGCCATCTGCACTGTGGCCAGCACAGCACAACTGCATTTCCTCATGCTGAATGTATGGAGGCTGCATGACGCAATCCAGTGCATTGTAGAGTATGTGTAAGCTACATGCCTTTCTCCAGCAGCGCGGGCAGCCTCTGCAGCAGCTTGAGACGCCCTCTCTAGCTCTGCCACGTGCGCGGCATGGGAGGCGCTGTCCTGCGCGCGCAGGTCCTCGAAGTACAGCCTCTGGCTCTCCAGCTGGCTGGTCAGCAGGTGCGTGTACTCCCGCGTGACTGCATCCATTTTGCTCATGTGCGTTGCCTGCACTAGCAGAAAACACTGAGCGGGGCGGCGGCCCAGAATGGATTGAAACATGTGCACATGCACCACGTTATGTGAGCTGTGTGCCTGCCCCCAATCCTCTGGGCTGCAAGCATGCATCATCCTATCGAATGCAGTTGTGCTATCCAGCACTTTTGGAGAGTGAAATGTTGGAAGTGATGTACCCTGCCACTGCATACTACTTCCAGCAGGAGAGGCATTGCTAGGAGACGCTCTTGTGCAGACATGCGGTATGCTTGCTGCATGCTGTCTGCTTTGTGTAACTGCATGAAGCGCTGCACTGGTGCCAAACCATACGTGCAAGTCACTTGACCGGTGTCTGTCTGTGCCGGTGCCGTGCATTGCACACATGCGTACTGAGTCAATCGCATGCCAACAAGAGAGGCTGTGTTTGAAAAATCATCCGGCCTAAATTCATGGCTAATGCATGGGTGACGCCACTACGGCAAGTTGTAACCCTTGCCCGTGTCATCTCACATGGCAGCGTCAGGCATGCGCAGCGCTCTCATGAGAAGCAACGCGCCTGAAGCATATGATAATCCTCATGCATGGCCCGCGTCACTTCAGATGACTGATCAACGGAGCTGCTGGTGGCCTTGCCGCATGCGTGCACAGGTGCGCCGCAGCTGTTACCCACACTGTCTGACTGTGGCTGCAGGTGGCCCCCTGGCACCTGAGGCGATGGCACCTCCACAAGTTTCCCATCTACGCTCGACTGGATGAGGCGGTGCACGTACCCATCGCTGACGTAGTCCCACACCTGTAGACACCTCTGCCCATTATGTGGTTTCAAGGCAGCACGCAGTCACCTCCCCGGCGTCAGGCCGACAAATCACAGGCAGGTGAGGCGCAGGCGCCAGGCCCTGGCATACACACAACTGCCACTAGCCAGCTTGAAACGAACCCAGCTTGTGCGGGGCATGGACTGCCGTGCACTAACTGGCATTAGCCTGGCTGCCCACATGTGACACAGGCCGGTGATTCTGCCTGTTTCAAGCCTGCCATGCGCGCAAGGTACTCTGGACTGCCTCACACCGCAGTTGATGCCGATGCACTGCCAACATGGGCACGCGGGCTCAACCGCACAGTCGCAGTGGCACATGCAGCTACGCTTGAACGCAAACCGCATATCATGCAGGGCGCAGGTAGCAAACAGTCGAACCAACACATACCCGACCAGTTTCGAGCTCCAGAGTGTAGCAGTGGTTGGTCTGCTCGAAGTGGCTGCGGGCGTGCGCATCCTTGTACCTTCCACAGCCTACGTGCCCGCAGATGAGGCAGATCCAGAGGTCCGTGGAGCTGCCACACGCCTCGCAGCTTGAAGACGAGCCGCTGCCCACACAGTATCTACACACTGGGCACGACGTGTCCCCCCACTGCTGCAAACACTCCCCATGGAACTTGTGGTTGCAGACCTGCATGCATGGCTGCGCTGTAGCAAGGGTATGTTTCCACAACGGGAGAAGGAGCACGCTTGCATGTGTCTCATGATTGGTAAGGTGGAAGCTGCACAGGCAATTGGACTGGATGAATACATGCCTCTGGTGCTTGCGGAGTGTGAGTGCAAGAAATACCATATCCAGGGCATCGCAAACGCTCACAACTTCTGCTCACTTGAAAGCAGGCAAGCAGTGGCAGGAGGAAGCGTGACAAGAGCTCAGCACCGTGGTGATGACACCAGAAATGTGGGAGTCCAGCCTCTCCAAGCACACAGGGCAAGTGGGCAGCTCTATGTGGCCCACAGGAGCATCAACGACGGCATGAGCCTCTGCGGGTCGCATGTGGACTGCGGAAACAGCCACAGCACGGCAGATGATGTCTGGCTCTAGGGAAGAGTAGGCCCTCCCATTGAAGTGCTGAATGAATCTGTGAGCAGTACTGCTTGCCTTGAAATCAAGAATCGCCATGCAAACACTCTTGGGTACGTCCTCCCTGCGGACCATCCTCATCGTGGACAACTCTGCCATGTAGCTGCCGAAGAATGTGAAGAGGTCTGCATTTGCCATGTCCGCTGGCACAGCCAGAACACAGGCTGTGTTGGTGCTGAAGGAGCTCTGCATACCATTAAAGAGTCAGAGAGTTGCGAGGACACTTGCAGTCAGTTCACATGGAGTCGCTTTCGCTGTTGGGGCTGTCAACAAGGACCCACATCAGCAGCCGCGGAAGGGTCCTGCCGGTACAAGTGCAATGTGCCTGTGACATGCTCCACGCTGGGATTGCCCACGCTGAAGGGAATTTCGTCCCGTTGTGGCTCAGCAGGGCCCGTTCCGGTTATCGCAACGTCAATGGTGTACATCGTCTAATTCAGGGCCTGAAGGGCAATCAGGCTGACTCACAGCACGAGTCAACGCCTAACCGTAAACTGAAAGTTTGTGGCACGAGTGTGCGCAGCGATTTTCGATGAGAGCGCATTGGCAAGACGAGTTCACAAGGAATCAACGGCTCTGCTCTACGGAAGACAAAGTTGCCTATAAGTGCACGCACACAGTCGTAGCACCACTCGTACGTGACTCTTGATCATAAATGTAATAACATCATGATTGATGCAATCAACTTACTTCCACTCTTGCACATGCATGATCACAGTGCCAGTCACTGAGGCCGGCCTCATGAGCTGCATGGTACGTTGGATGTGTGAGAAAAAACAAAGCGATACACCCTGACAACACATGGAAACTGCCAGTGGCCACCCTACCACACTGCTGTCGCAATGACAGAGGCAGCTTTGAATGCCCGGTTGGTGCATGTGTGTTTTCAGGCTGGCCTGCTGATGATCACTTGCAGGGTGATGTTTTCTCTTATCCGGCTACTGTGAATAGCAAGCGTGTGAATTGCATGTGTCTGATGCCACAGGTAGCGTTGTTGATCCTACTTGTCCAGCTTTTCAAAAGCTCAGTGTTGCTTCGGAAAAAGCTCGGTGTGGTTGTTGCTGAGAGTGCAAAGAGGAAAACGTGGTTTGAATTGTGAAACTACCTCGGTATGTTGTCTTTGCTCATGCCCACTTTTGAAAATTTAGGCCCCTCTGCTGGGTAGGGCTGGAAATTACAACAGCCAAAGTCCATTTAGCGCGTTAATTATTCGTACTGTAAATGGCTGTAATTATGGCCGGCCCCTCGTTGGCACCAATTCAGCTGGGGGTTGGTGTGTCTGGAGGTGCACAATGCATCGGCCATGCATTGCGGGCGGGCGCTGCTGCGCACCCTGGGCATGTGACTTGTGCAACTGACTTTCGTAA
>JAUMHD010023185.1:6376-51750 GCA_032359135.1 Ulvella scutata | reverse complement strand
GTGTGTGTGTGTGTGTGTGTGTGTGTGTGTGTGTGTGTGTGTGTGTGTGTGTGTGTGTGTGTGTGTGTGTGTGTGGGATAATGTAATCAATGCTCTGGATCTTTCTTTTTTAAGCCTGCATGCTGATGGGGGGAATGAAATTCGCATACAGGCATGCTAGGGATGATGATGCAGAGGAGGATGTCATGGATTCCAACGAATACGACCAAGATTGTGACGAGCCTGCACCCTCTACCAAGAAGCGCCGGCGAACAAAGATCACATGTACAGTACTCACTCTGGTGACTCAGGCGTACATGGAAGTTCAAGACATGACGAACCAGCTATGGCAGGGAACGACAGTGTTCTTGAAAGACAGATCATGCTACACAGCACAGCTGTGCGCTGGCATGCAAGGCATGGAAGCTAATTTTCAGGTTCGATCCCAGTCTGTGCATGGCTGATGTGATATTTTGGGAGGTCCAAAAACATCTGACCGTCGTGTCTGATTGTGCAGTCACACACATCTGGCGCATGCTGGTAGAGGGTGCAGATTCACACACTTTCAGACTGTACTCTTGGTGGAGCTGAAGGCGCATTTGTTGAAGGTGCGATTTACCTCGTGGTTTCAGACCTCCAACTGACCATCACCGAGTCACAGTTCGGTTCAGATGCATTTACAGTAACAAACAGAAAATAATGCACTCTACAACGCTCGTTGCCTACGCAGATGCTGGCCACAAAACATCGCCAGACAGACGTGAATTCTTTACATGGCGTTCTGTGCTTTGCTGATGTGAGAGAACTCCTTCTGTCTCCAAAACGCATACATGAGCTCAAAGGGAAGGCTTCGAACGCTAAGGAAAAGGAAACGTTTGCAGTTCTGGCACTCAAGCTGCAGAAGATGCAGACCTTAGTGATTCATGAAATAAAAATAGGCTTCCCATGTGAGCATGTGTCTCTTTTGGGTCCCAGAAAAGGAACTTCAGATCTCAAGGTGCTGCCCTCCAATGCCGGTGACATCACATGCACTGAACCAACTAGAAAGCCACAGGGCATGGTCCTGTGCATACGGTTTCACCCAGGTTTCGTTGCCAGTGCAACCATGTGCTGCAGAGTATGGACTTGATTTTGCCCATTGCTGTGTTTCTGCAGCGACTAAACCTTTCTAACCATCCTCCTCACTGGGCACTACTCGTGAATGTGGAGGGAATTCTAAGCAGCAAGGAGGTACGTCCCATTGGTGGGCTCTGCGTGAGTGAAATCATGTTCGTCAAATCTGAGCTGGTAATGGTACTTCTCTGCTGACAGTGGGGTGACCCCGGCGCAGGCTGATGGGGCCTCAACGATGATGAAAGTGTTCCATATGCTGGGGTGCAAGCAGGCTGGGTTTAGATATGTTGGCTCGAGGTTGCTGCATGCAGAAGACTTTGGCATGATATTTTTCAGGAGCAGAGTGCTGTTCCTGGGCACACCACACCTGGACATGCTGCAAGCTTTCTACACAGAATCAGTGCGCAATTGCCCGTATGATTGGAATAACCACTTTGTTTGACGTGCACGCCTTCATATGGTAACAAGCTTGGTGGCAAGGCTCAGCCGTGTGTGGTGCAGGAGAAGGCATGCGGCTGTCCTTTTGAGCGGCCATGTCCACAATGCTGCACTTCCACCTGCAGGGATGGGCCCACATCTAACGAAGCCACGGCTCTCGGTCACCACTGCCTGGACTTGGGGACCTCCCACCAGATTAAGCACGCTGTGTCTGCTCTGCTCATACCGACCTTTACCTCAGGCAACATCTTGCGACTTGCTATCTTGCCAGTTACTGTGCCTCCAAGAAACAGATATGGCATGATGACAGTTCCTGCTGCCATCAAGTGTCTGGTGAGTATCCCAACGACCATCGCACACCTGTTTCCACCCTGTGGTATGACCACATACCCTAACTGTAAATCGACATCAAAGCGTTGTTGCAGGACCTCCCCACTGACTATTTCGATGGCCACCAGGTTACTGACAGCCAGCAAGCAGCTGCGATCGGTTGCATCTGCATTCCCCAGGTGAGCGGTCAACCGTACTCCCATCCCTTGAAAATCCACAATTTGACTTCAGTGTCATGACAAACAGGAGTTCAATCCAGCTTTGCACTTGATCCTATGGTGCCATTGCCTGGTGACGTGCCATGATTCTGTGCAGATGTTTGACTGGTTTGCACCATTTGCTCTGGGAGCACCTCCAGAAGATTCCTGTAATATAAACTTCTGCCAGTGGAAGCCACTTCCAAAGTGCATGCAACTTGAAGAGTCGCCGCACATTCCTGCGGCAGCTACTAAGGCCTGTTCACAGTAGAGGTTCCCCGAGAACTGTGTGCAGCTTATGGATGGCGTGTTGAGGAGCATGGAGAACATTCGACCCCCTGTGTTGGTAAGCACACTTGCTTCCGTCTCGACCTGGCCAGTTTCATCTCTGGATGGAAGTATGAAGTTTTGTGATTTGACACTGCTGTGACCTTTGTCTAGTCAACTGTACGCATCGGCTGACAGATTACGAACATGCATGCAGAAGTTTATTCCCACCCTGGAGGAAGCTTTTGGCGATACTCCTCTCGGTGGCATTTGGTGGGATTGTGTCGCTGCAGCAGTGTTTAGCATGTGGCTCGCTCGTGAAGGTAACTTGCAAAAGGAGCTCTTGCTGGAGCAGCTGCAGCGGTGGGAAATTTCGCAGCGGCCAGTGCTGCAACACACGCTGATTATGATGCCTGTACGCCCCGCAATCGAAATTTGTTACATACCATACTGTGGTCACAAGCCCTAGCTCTCACTGCCAACAACCAGGTCATTTATATGCAGGCCCGCGAATGGCATGCATCCTTCTTCGGCCCCCTTGTCATGATCATAGCCTCCTCTTGCACATATGTTCCTGAGCGTCTGGACACCGCCAACCTGCCGCCGTGCCGTGCGTGCCCAGCTGGGCTGGTGGACAAGGGCTATGTTTGCCTTGGAAGTGGTCAAGTGTTCTCCCTCGAGGACGCACGTGAGTACGCTGCTGATCTGCGTGCATGAGACATGCTGAGCCATAAAAGTTAAAAAACTTCTTTATTTATTACACCACCCTCTGCTTCAGGTCCCCTTTGGAGTCCATGGAATCCATTCCTGAATGTATATCTGAAGATGACAGCGCACTCGCAGAGTTCAAAGCTTTGCAAGCAGTTAGCAAGGGAGCATCCCCACACAGGCAGGACGCTGAAGTACTGAGCAAGCGCTTGGTGAAAGATGCACTAGATATGCGCAAGTGCATCTGCACAAAGGCTGCTGAAGATCGATGCCATTTTTGCAATAGGAATCATGAACATCAGTATGGTGATTGTGGCAGCATACTGGGAATGCGAATACCCAAACGTATGAAAATAGCACAGGCCACAGCAGATGACACTAACGCTGGAAAGCGCTGTCATTTTCAGATGATGGCACAGGCAGCTGCTGCAGGTAAGCAGGGTGCCCTTCTCTATCGCTTTCCGGAGGAGTTCTTGGGTGTTGACATCGAGGTAAGATCAGGCAAATTCCCTACCGTGGTCTGTGCTATCATGCTCGCACGCCATTGTGAACATTCAATGTCCATGTGCAGGTGTATTATAAGGATGCCACAACAGGACTCCCTGAGGAAGAACATGAAGGCAGACCTGGTCGTTGGCACAAAGGCACCATCAGGAAGTGGGACACTATTGCTTTAAGCCACTTTGTTGTGTTTCCAGGCGCTCACGACTTTGATAAAGACAAGGCATGGCATCAAGGATGGAGATGTGGTACACACATCCGTGTTGCTTCCAGTATGCAACTTACCACCATCCCAGGGGTAGGAGGATTCTTGCCTTGCCTTGTTGATACATCTACTGCTTTAAGATAGACCTGATCAGCCCCCTATCTGTGTGCAATTGGTAGCAAGATACTGTGTTGTTGTTTCCCTGTATAGAAATGCTCAGTGCAAAGCTGCCGTTCTGTAAAGACAAATTGTTTGACTGGTTGATATTACTCGATGTGTGTGAAATGCTGCTGATCTACTGTTGTGAGATGGAGGCTGTGGACCTGGCAATCTGCCCAAATGGCTGTGTGGTACAGCACACATACAAGAAGACCCCAGAAGGTCGCTGCTCAGTGTGGATCGAACACACATTATGCCCTGCTGGCATGCAGAGCCTTAACATTCGGCCATTGTGGCTAAAGCTCCACTACTTTCAGGTGCAAGTGTCGTGTGTTGTACCAAAAACACGAACATAAGCACAAACACAGGCAGAACGTTGTACATCATCAATGTGACATTGAAGCGTGGGAACGTGCTTGACTGGTAGCCGTGGGGAACGTCATCCTGCGCTACGTACACTATAACGTGCCTCTATAGCTAGATCTGACGGTCCGCCAGGATTGGCGACTTGCGTCCCAACGCGTTTGATGCACGTCACATAAAGATCGAACCGAAACTGCTGTGCAAGGGTAGCTGTGGATTGCCAGGAGCGCGCACGGAACTGCCGCATCCACTTCCCATGGCCATAATTATAATTATAATGGCGCACACAAGCATCATATGCACCAAAAGAAAACAGCTGCCTGCACACAGCCTCCATATCCTACACTGACGGTTTGACGTCCTGTTGTCCTCGCGAGTGCAGCGTATTCCACTTGGAGCAACTGGCTGCGCCACAATTCGAAGGTTCAACGCTGAGCTTATAAGCTTAGAGTGGAACATTCGGCAACTCAAGCTTGCACATGGTGCAAGCCAACGAGCAGCGCATGTGGTTCCGAAAGTACCAGCTGGTATTGCAGTGATGCAAATAGTTGAGAGTCGCTATGTGAAACGTCTGTTCTTGCCGCACAATGCCTTTGTTGATCACACTGTTCTAACTAGTACTAGTGTTCATAACTGCCATGGCTGTTTCAACACGTCGCGTTATTCTTGAACTGGGAATCTACGAGCCCACTTCAAAGAAGGCTAATGCGCTTCATCGCGCAGTCTCGGTTCATGGCAAGGCCACCAGGCGGCTCGCAGTCTTGCAGATGTCTGACGAAGCCGGCATACAAGGACGCCTTCTGAAGAACGCGTCGCACGATGAGCTCGTGGAGCACGATCATAGCGGAGAAAGCACACCAAGTGATGATTCTGTGGACGTGTCTGCGCTGGACCCTGCCCGTGCGGCTGTACAGTTCGCCTCTGGGAAGGTATTCATGTTCCAACAATATGTGCTCCCTGCCTTGCAGATCTCTGAAGACACCATCCTGAGCATGTTTCCTCTGAGCTCCAGCACGCGAAAGGAAGGGGTGGTGGAAGTTGTGATCGGCCTGGCCATATTTCAGGACAAGGGTGCTGCATCAGGACAGAAGGGGGCTATTGCAAGGGTGTCAACTGGATACACTGAGACAGCAAGCAAAACCTTGACTACCACGTGCACCAAAACCTCCTTCAAGACGAACTTTGATGCACATCACCCCCGAGTGTGATGTGCGGTTTTTGCTGCTCGATGCTATTTTCTGCACAATCAAAAAGAAGTACAGCCTGCATCTTTCCATTATGTCTCATTCCCGGTTGCACTGATACCTGAGGTCCACTGCTGACTCCTGGAGTAACTGTTGAGGCTTTCCAATGCAGAAAGAATGTATTTGTACGCATTCTTATTCTGAATATACTGGAACGACAGGTTGGAGTATGCAGCGGATTCAACACAGAATCTGGATGCTGTTATAGTCCGACATCGGAAGGAGAGGAGATATGGGACCACAGCCTCTTATGGAATCTGGTATGCCGAGAGCTGTCCCGCATTGCTGCCTTTGACATGCAAGTCGAAGGTGAGCATCACAGATTGTTTCACTCACCAAGGTGGCTCGTCAGCCTACCGTGGGTTCGACAAGAAATCGCGTCAGCTATACACCAAGAGTACAATGGAGCAGGCAGGTGCCACTGAGGATGCAGTAAAGGCACGTCTACTCGAGCATGCAGAGAAACCAGTGGTTTCTTATATCAAAGTTCTCCTGTCAGCTTGTCAGTTCTCATTTGTGTTCATCTCTGCTTGATTGCTGTTCAACTCTGTTTGATTGCTGGTTGCATACAAGAACATGCAGTATGTGATAGGCACTGGTATTGCAGGCTATGATTGTCCCCCGGAGCAACTCTATCCGGTCCAACCACGTTGCAAAAGGCAAGGTGGACGGCGACTTTGCGGGTTCCAGCCCAGGATGGCTGGATATGTATGGGCATGAGGTCATTGCGATACACCTATCGGAGAAAGTATTCAAGTGCCCGGACTGGTTCGTTGATGAACTCGTGGTACGAGCTGCTCCATTGGTTCGTTATAACTACTCTTCATCTGCCGATTGATATCTTCATAGGAACAGGCCAGTTCAGTCACATAGTAACGAAGACCCATCATTTCCCCTCTGAATAGTTTTTGCATGCGTTTTTGCTGCCCTTTCCTGTTTGCAACAGAATATCATGCACTCTGACTTTGATGTAGATGAATGGGACCCACTTAGGTTCCTATCCTCCAGCAATGATTGTGCATACTGTTTTTTTGCATCACGTAGCAATCAATGTTCACCACATGCCGGTGTAACTCCCAGCACAAGTACATGTGCCCATTGAATGGTTTTAGCTTTTCAACAGACAGCTGGATGTTTAGGAACGCCAGCATATTGACAAGGTCATGGCGAAGAGGATCAAGGAGCTTGCTGATAATCAGCCTCCCAGTGATCCCAAAACAGCAGGTGGAGATTGTGCTGATCATGAAACCGAAGAGGCTCATGGCACTCGCACGGCATGCAAGTATGGTGTAGCACCCGCCGCCGCTGTTTTGACTGACGTTGATGATGATGAGCCTGAACTTGATGATAGCTGTGGGGAGGATTCAGACAAGGAAAACGATCAAGTATCTCTGGCCTCTAGTGACGATGAAGACTACGAGAAAGACTGTGCGGTTGCCGACGACTGTGATGTTGGGGACCAGCAACCTCAGCCAGCAGAGCACAGCATCATTTCATGTTCAGCGGCTGAAGAGGCGCCGCCAAGCCAGGCACCAGCATTTGACGTTGCCAGCCTACCACAGGAACTCCAAGAGAGGGTTCGCCAGGCTATGCAAGACAACTCCGGTAGTGCCTCCACACCTGTGGACACTTCGGTCCCCTCCCGTCAGGTGTGCAGAGCAAGACCAGGATAGACACATACATGCATGCACCGCTGTTTGGCACCATGTTCCGCCTGATCGGGTGCAAGCAACAGTCGTTGATGCATCATGTGTGCGCGCTGTCTTCGAAGCGGCGTATGCATGTTATTTTGCCGCTTGATTCCTCGGAATAATTGCATGTACAGGGCAAGGAAAAGGCACATGACAAATCCCTTATGAGGACAATGGAGGCTGCACTTGCGGGTCGAGCAGCAGACAGTGGCAAACCCCTTCAGACGACAGTGGAGGCTGCCCTTGCGGGTCGAGCAACATGCATTGATCAAGACGTTCGTCTGCTGGTGCGAATACATGCTCCTGCAGGTGATGCCAGTGCACATCAACTGAACATGTGATGACTGTTCGTGTTGTGCAGAAGTCTGCCAGGACAGCTGAGGTGACTGCCCGCAAGCGCAGCAGATCTAGAGGGTCCAAAGATTGTGAGGTGCGCCCTGGGCAACTAGAAATTCTGAACAATCGGCACGTTGAATATATGTCAGTGGGGGCACACGCTGTGCACCAGTGGTGTTATCTATGCACGAGGCCATATCTGGGCATGTTGCAGGTGGCGACAACTTCAAACCGGCTGGCCAAGCCAACAACAAAGAAGGCAAAGAGGAGAACTAAAAGGTAGGGCTTGGACATGGACTGCGTTAGCAGGTGCATTGAGTACGCATGGATATCAATGTGGGCTTCGGCTGCAGGTGGGCTGTGGTGTGATGTTCATATGCTCCATAGCGTGTCAATGGACGCTCCATATGAGCATACTTGGTGATGTTGATACGCTTCATAGCGTGTCACTATATGCTCCATATGAGTATGGGACAGGGCACACCAGTTACTCAATATCTAGTCCATACCTGTGCAGTAGGGGTGCTCCATGAGGCACTCCATAACACTCAATACCTTTTTGACATTCCATTACTGACTCCATCATCACTCAGTTATTATGGTGTAACAAAATGGTTTTTTTTTTTAGTGTGTATGGTGTCGCAGATCCTACCAGTGCATGCTAGCAACCGAAGTGGACAGTCTCACCTGGTGATGGCTACACATCCATTTACTGCACACCGAGATCGTGTCGAATGCGTGCACACATCCCAAATGCGCTGTGGTACTCGCTCCACGAATGCCATTTTGCACATGCGTCAGCATGCTTGTCGTCAGGAGGTGAGCCAACAGACCCACTGCCAGTTGTGCCTGGCAACTCACGTAGGGAGATACCCAGTGCACGGTTGACACCTTGATATGACTTACCAAACTCCCGGAAACGTCGCGTAAGGTCTGATTGCTGAAAATTTACACGGGGAGATGACGCTCTTGTGTCTGCCAGCTTCTCATTAATTCGTGGCAGCTCCGCCATAAACTCGCTATGGATGGCTTTCCACAAGTCTGACCTATAAGCCATTTGACCATCGACCCTACCTCCAATCGGCTTATTATTAGGCTTAGAACAAATACGGAGCAACAAGGCTTCTTGCTCAGGACGCCAATGAGTACCAGACTTCTTCCTGGGTAGCTGATCCTGACTTTCGCCCATGTCTCACAAACAAACGCAAAAAACTTACAGAGCCAACAAACAGTATGGACTAACGTATTTGCCTGCTCGCTGCGGCCTTGTGCGCTCTAGAACGTATGTCGCTGTCGTTTCATGTTGTCAAACCGTTTGACATCTGAGAGTGAAATCGTTTGACATGTTGAACCGTTTGACATGCGCGTCGCCACGTCATCACACTGCCGACCTAACGCGAAAACTGCAGTTTCGTGATGCTATATGGTGCTGGCTGAACAGGCCCTTAATTAGAGATATAAAAAGCGGGACGGTAATACAAGCAAGAAACAAGAGGTTCAAGTAGCCTTCGGGCGCTCTGTATCGCGAGCGAAGCGAGCGAGAAAATTTTTTTTGGGGTCCATTTATCGCTTAGCTAGCTATTAAATCAATTCCTTTACTGAGAGATTATCGCTAATTGTCTGAAATCACCAGAAAACTTGGTTTGGGAACACACCTGGTCTACCATCATAACTTTATGATCTTCTGCAGCCTATCTCGGCTGAAAACCATTGAAATACACAAGGACACCGCAACTCCTCAAACAACATAGGTCTCACCATCATTCCTTGGGACCATGGGATGCTCCATTCATGTGCCGCTCTCTGGCCGTTCCTCAGATAAACTAAAACTGTGGGTGACCTCCACCTCCCCATGAACATGATCTCAGAGAAGGATTTCCCCGTTTCCTCCGCAAACAAGGCTGCTCCCGCTCTCAACGAGTGCAGACCAATGCCTCTCTGTGGATATCCAAGTACCGTGATGCATGCTTCCTTGAGCAACTGGCGGCACCTATCCACTGACCCAAAGAACACCTCTCCTACCAAAGAGCCCCTAGCAGACTCGAACCACTTGCGCCAGTTCCATAACATGCGGACTACACAAAATTCCTTTTGCTCAGGGTGAGCATGTACGTTGAAGGTAACAGGATTCGAATGTGTCTTGTACACCTCTCCCTGTGACACCAACAGTGATAGCTGTAGGCGGATAGGCTCCCCCCTGGCATCGTACCTAAAATGAATACCCTCCCACCTCAGCGCGGCGGCTTCAGTTTACCTCAGCATGCATGCATACGAAATCACCCATCGAACCATGCTGCCTAATTTTTCAACTAAAGGTGGCTGTTCCATCATCCACTCCCAGATGCGCTTCAGATCAGCTATTCCGACTGGTCATTTACGCTCGACATCATCTCCTCGACGAGCGATCTCGCGAGACAGGAAATAGAATACTATCCCTGGTGTGTTGCTGTCTACTGCTTTCCCTGTGTATCTCAAAACACCATGTTTGAAAGCACTGATCTTCAGCTTTAACGTATTCTTTTTCGCCGCAGTATTGTCTATGCAATGTCTAATCCAGAAACCCCCAAGCGCCTCAGTCCAGCGCCATTCCGGTGGAAACTCCGCTGCGAACCGCAAGTAGACCCTCAGCTGCACGTCGTACGTTTTTATGGTGCTGCCTGCGTACGCATTCTCCATGCTGATCCTCCGCACTGTGTTTTCTAACTGCAGATGTGCCATCCCTCACTCACTAACTGGTTTGCTTGTGCTTGTGATCGAACATGTACAGTCCCTTTAATGCGCATATTTTCCACAGAACAAGAACATGGTTGTTTGCACTGGTTTCCATAGATGCTCAACACACAAGACCCCATTCCCATGTTCTCAAGCATCCTGTGTCCAGTGTACAGTAAACTACACACTAGTAACAGTAAACAGATTACTTGTTGAAAGCCCAAGCTTTCATCAATTGCTTTCCCGCAGCCTTTCGATCTTATGAATAGCCAAATGGGTGCTCCATCCCACTTTGGCCTGGAGATATGCAATTTGCTACTAGCCCTAGTTCCAACGTAGGTGCCTCCACTACCAAAGGCCACCATGGTGCTTGCGGCCACTCCGGGCCCACCACCACCACCTTTAATCCCAACTCAACCACTCTTGAGAGCACTTGTAGCAACAAACTAGAGGGCGGGAAAGCTTATAGCTTCTGTGTAGACGTAAACTGCAACCCGTCCCAGCCTAGCTGGTTATTGACTGGATAGGGCGACACAGCGGCCAGTTGCCGACCTGTCAATGGGTCACACTGCACCGCCCCCGGAGCACAAAACATGTCCACCTCCACCTGCTGCCATGCGAACAACCGCGCAAAAGTACGCTTGACCAAAGTGCAGTCACCCATATCTGATCCCCGCAAGAGCCCGTCCGCCCCGCTAACAATCATGCCTTCCCCCGACAGGTATTGCAGGCTCAACCTAATGTCGTACCGCCAGCACTCCCTGAGTATGGCTACCGATAGCGCAGGCAAGCACACATTTTTTAGACATCCTTTGGCTGCAATATGAACAGCACCGACATTTGCATTCACCATGTGCACCGCCTTGTCCTCCCAGGTGGTCGAGAACTCTTGCAGTGTTGAGGGGACCCTGCACTATGGGCAGTAGACACGTTCAGTTGTCACGCGGGCTGCTCAGGGACCTTTTGACGGTTCTGTAACCACAGGGGGGGTCCCCGGGGCCTTGTGCGTTGCGTTTACGTGCAAGCTCGAAATTTTCCGATTTCCGGGTCAAAATGCCAGAATCGGCGGATATTTTCCACTCGACCGGAAAAAATACCATTTTGGCGGAAAATGCTGACCCTGGTACAAAATGGGCCCCTCTGAATCCCAATGCAGCTTTATTTCGTTAAACTGCGCCTCCTGTGTGCAAGGCTGGTCTCACGGTGAGCATGTGGAAATGCTGTACCATGCGCAAGGAGCACAACAGCGTCTCAACGACCTGAACTTCAATGGAATCACACTTGAGTGACTGAACGGGCTTCTAGTAGGTTTAAGGGTGGCCAAGCATATACAGTCGATCTCAGATGTTAGTCACAAGGTGTGAGAGGCCCACGTCTTTGCACATGGGCAAGAGCACATCACATACGCATCTAGTTTTAGTCAATATACCAAAACTGGCAAACAAATCACCAAGATTCGTTTCCCAGGGGGTTGGGGAACGTTACAGGAACACGAATGAGCTCAAGCGTTTTCAGGATCTCTCAACTACTCTCCAACTGCTCCCGAATGCATTCAAGTACACTGTTCACATCTGACAGCTGTGTTCTGTCCCAGTCCACATGAATATTCTTCATCAACAGAGGAGCGACACTGTGCCGATTTGGCTTCTTAGTATTTCGTTCGTCAAGCGCATCTAGGTTTTCTTGCTCGCACTCGAAGCAAGCATGAGTCGTCTCCCTCAGAGAATAGTATTCTTTGGGTTCCTCACAGAAAAGAAGACTTCCCGAGCTATAATCTACGACTGCCCATGGGGAGCAAAACACCAGAGCACTATCATCTTCAGACGACACTGACAACCAGAACTGTCGCTCTTTCTTTCCATTCAGCTTCGTAGCACTGATCTGCCGCACCTGCCCCACTTGCACTGCGTATATATTCCTCCCACAGAGCAGATGCATGACCTCATGAGTGGATGAATTGCACTGTGTATTTTCTCCACACCCTGTCCAGAACGAGCCAGTATGAGATTGGGGAAATACTCCATACGAGCGTATTGTAGGGGGTATAAATTAGTTCATATTTCATGCCCTATGAGAGGACGCTTGCTGCCTTGGAACAGCGCATCACTGCAGAGGACTATCGCAGCACAACTAAGGGCCCACTGTCACCGGAAACTCCGTCTATGAGCTCTCCTGGTCATACAGAGGTCAGATGTAGCATCAAAGGGGCATTTCCCGCAGATTTCAGATTATTACGATTTCCGGCTCAAAATGCCAGAATCGGCGGAAATTTTCCGCTGGACCGGAAAAAAAAATTCCCGTACATGCAACGCACAAGGCCCCTGGGACCCCCCCTGTGGTTACAGAACCGTGAAAAGGTCCCTGAGCAGCCCGCGTGACCACTGAACGTGTCTACTGCCCATAGTGCAGGGCCCCCTCAGTGTTGACCACACATTGAATAGTTCAAACACCAAGCTATGCACACACAATGCTTCCTCCCAACTCCCTGTACGCAACTGTTCCACCGCATACCCCGGACTGCGCGTGCCCTGGAATGTGCGCTCGGCGACCACTGCTCCCCCCCCTGTGGGACATGCGTCGACAAATGCAATGACTTCCGTTTCTTCCCTGAACACTGCCGATCGCAGTTTCCAAATGCTCCTCCCCGCCCACACCCTGAGCTCGGCCCGTGCCCAGTCCGTTAAGCATGCCTCCTTTGTGTAGTCTACCCGCCACACCCACTTCTGCTCCATTGTCTGCGCCCAAAACCTCGGTAATTGTCCCAATAACTTCTGTAGTCCCCTAGACAGTACCAGTCCTGCTGGGCACGCCCAGCGCCAAGACAGAATCCTCCCCACCAACGCGGCTACCCTGTGGCCCGTAAGATTCCCCCCCTCCCCTCGCAGCATGCATGCTGCTTCTGTCTTCTCGGCTAAGACCTTGTCTTCAGGAACCCACACCGAACGGTCCACCGAACAAATGTCCAGACCTAAATGTCTGATCAATTTCCCCACTCCCAACAAACTCTTATTCCAGGAAACAAAAAACCCTATTGTTTTATACAATGACAGCATACTGTATGTTGAAGCCATATGCATGCGCGATATTTAGCTCCGAAGCATTTTGCCGCACTGTACCAGCACCACTGTGCACAAATCTTCGTCACTGCCCTAGTTTTACCAATGTCGAGGACCAAGGATCGGCACGGGATCCAGTACTTGTGCGCGCAGGTCATAAAGACATGTACCGTGCTGGTACTCGTTCGTGCGCTTGCGCCAAAAGTGCTCAAATGCCACGCAAACTCGTCAAAGGACAGAAAGTGAACCTTCAAAGTTCTGAACGGAATAATGTTAGGCATTTGATCGCGCGAACCGGCTGGTAACGGTGCGTGGACGGATGTGCGGTTGTCAAAACACTCCACAAGCCTTGCAAGGGTCAATATGAGGGCAATGAGTGACTTTAACGCACCTACGATAGATATGCATACAGGTTTGCATTTTACTTGGTCTTCTGGTACAGTCGTGCACTAGGATGGCCGTCAATCATGTCCTGCAGGACTGTGTCTGTCATTTAGATGCCCGCAAGTACACACATATGCGCTTTGCAGGCTATGCAGTAACACTCGGATACTTTACGTTCTTTATCGACCTGCACTCCCCTCGTTTGGCTTCGCTATGGACTGGTATTGCTTCCAACTGCAAGTGAAGCCGCACTTAAGTGCGGCACTGACATACTTACCATCGAGTGTCCTCGCGTCGAATACATGTCGTTTTACCTATTTGCACCAACGTTTACGCGATTGTGGGTGCTGTGTTGAATCAAGCGCAGGCAGATTTACAGGAAGCGGGGCGAGCAGGCTGCCTAAGCCGACAGTCAGCAGTGAGGTGAAAGTCTAGATAACAAGGTTCCGTGCTTCTGATTGCTATATATCTGGCCATGTTGTGCTGCCATTCTGTACTGCTGTGTGTCAGCCGGCTGCAGCCTTCATGTGCATATGCATGTTCCCGAACCGTATGTGCATGCATCGTACATTTTCATATCTTCGCCTCCTGATGAAACATCAATAACATGCACATTAGAGAAAACATAGCCTTGGTCCTAGATCGTGTCTTTCTCGTTCTAATGGTAAATTTTTGGTTTTGATCCATGAACTGACGGCTTCGCAAAATGCTTCGGAGCTGTTTAACGGGGGTCAACATACAGTACAGCAGTTCTGCTCGTAGCATCTCTGCTCTCTCTCTCTCTCGACTCCGCTATACCAATAATATCATCAATATAAAAGCACACGCGATGCCCTCGTGCGCGCAACAAGCCTAGCACTTGCTTCACAATGAAACTGAAATCCTTCGGTGCACATGACAGGCCAAACATGAGAACTCGCCACTGATACACTCTATTTCCCACCCTCATGAGCGCAAACTTTTGGAAAGCTGCTTTCGAAGGCACTTGAAAATAGCCTTTCTTTAAGTCCAGTGAAAACATATAGTCCCCTCGCTGCAATAACCGCAGCACTACTGCGATATTCTCCATGCGAAACTTATCCACTTGCACGCCCTCATTCAACGGGCCCCCTGCCCAACATATCCGATCCATGACCCCATTTCTATAGGCTACAACCGTGTTGCAAACAATATGCCCTTTGGGAACTTCCCCTGTGACTTCAATCAATGCCCCCATGTTGACCCATTCCTGTGCCTGCTGTTCGGCAAACTGCAGCTCATCCTCTGCGAGTTTGTGCACATTTGGTTGCCCTCGCAGTTTCTACAAAACAGCACATCTACAAAACAGGAGTATCCCTCCTTCAACCATTTTTTCAACCTCCCTGGTAGAGCCTCCCCATACTGTGCAAAAGCCTCTTGCCACTGCTCAAATTTGAAAAACAGCTGCCCAGCCCGAAAAGGCTCCAACCATTCAGCCATGCCCCATTCAACTGCCACCTCCTGTGAGAGCACCACTGATCGATCACCTAGTGGATGCTTCTCCTCACCCTTTCTCAGAACCTCCTGCTGTGCCATGTGATGGATGTGCGTCTGTAACTTTACACATATCCTTTTCTCAGCTCTGATCGAAACCTACCCAATTCGTCTACCAGCCATTTCAACCAATCCCCTTCTTTCATATTCAACTCCAACGCCAACTTCCTATGCGGAAACCGTTCAACATGCCCTGTGTTTCGTCCTTGGCGCAAAATGTCGCTCAATCCCGCAACTGTGAGAGCGTCTTCCATCTCTGCCCCTGACATACCCGGGCCAGAGATTCATGCTGTGTTCCCCCATCATCCCCCCCTTTGCAGCGTTTTCCCCCTTGGCTTTCACTGAGAAGTGAGATGGCAAGATACGCAGACACGTGAGCAAGCTGTGATTGCTTGCCTTGCAGCGTATACATTCGCGACGTTTGGTGTCTGGCACGGCTTCATACAGCACGTCGTCAATCTTTCGCTGAGTGACGACCGCTGCACGCACGTCTCTCGTATCTGCGTTGACACTGTCATGGTGCACCTTGAGGATGCTGAGAATGGCTGGGGCCATTGCATTCACAAGCAAGCCCGCATCGCACGCCGGTGCACCTTGGACCTGCTCGTGTGAAGCCCGGGTCGCCCACTGCGTATGCCCGTATGTCGACATGACCACAAGTTTCAGAGCGGTAATCGCTGAATGTGCTACCGTGATGGCAGACTCCTCCCCTCCATCATCCGCTGCTTCGAGCTGTTGATTGAAAATTTCGAACACCTGCTCCCATTCAGGTGGAGTGGCCGCTTCCGCCCCCCTACGATTTTCTCGGTCCCAAGGACCCGAAACTGTGGCTTTTGCTGCCTTAGCTCTTTTCCCAAACCCTCCCGAAGGTGTTTGCTTTGTGCGCTTGCACTGCCCCCCGGCCGATGTTATGCGCGTGCCCACACCCCACCTTCCCTCTTCCATGCTCTGCATTCAACAATCGTTTAATGTGATGCAATGTTTGCCTGGGAAGTTCCTCCTCCTCCTCCCTATCGCCTGACATGGCGATGCTAGTGATATTCTCCTCCCAGTAGATTTGAGAAATGAATCCCATCTCCCCTCCCTCGATAAATGTGAAATATGCTTGCGTGCTCGTGTCGTCTTTCACGTGAACATTTGTGCAAGTCATCTGTTGCTCTGAAACGCTATGTACTCCCCACACCCCCCCCACCCTTGCCCTTCCTTTTCATTTCAGAGTCTTCTTTGAGATATTCTGAACTATGAACCCCACTGAGGTCGTCATGCGATCTACTCAGTCCCTTGCGCGACCAGTACGGAGGTCCCTGATACTCTCGTAACTGAATCCCTAACACGCAGCCCTTTCCCTGCCCGTAACCCCCATAACTGAATATGAAATACTTACTAGATTAGTTGTTTTTACCTTTTCTTTATGTCTCCTAAAACAATGTACAACTAAACTCGTCCGTTGTTGATGTCCTGTCAGCTCAGAGCAGATGCACACCTCCAACAGAGCCAAATCCGAAGGCTGCCCAGCTGCTTGCCAGATTGGCATTTGCTGTTGAAACAGGGGCGCTGATGGTGCCAACGGGGCCACCGGTTGTGGCGGTTGGAGGCTGGGAGGGGAGTATTGTTGCTGCTCGTGCGCACTGACAGCTGGGCCGCTCTGCCAATTTGCCAGAGTCAATTCGGGGGAAACGAAATTGACTGGCGCCGGATCTGGGGTCTGAGGGGCACGCGGATTTTGAATTTGTCCCTGGAGACCGGTCGGATTCGAAACCAGTTGTTCCACCAGATCCGGGCGCTGAGACAATACAGCGATCAGCGACATCAGCTCATTGTTGTTCATGGTACAGAATGACTGCAACTGGCTTTACGAACGAAACACAGCGTTGATAGCTTTCACGTCAGGAACGAGACTAACCCTCCTCTCTGACAGCGTTACAACCACTGAGCGTTCAGCTTCACTGTCACAAGTGAAGCAATTCGAAAAGCTAATTTCTTAAAACCCCCGCTGAGTGAACAATAGAGAGTCACCAGGTGTCGGTCCCGAAACCCAACCGTTTTCTTTCAGAAAACCCCTCCGCTAGCGATACTCTTCGGAACGAAAGTGCATTGTATCGCTGAAGTTGTTTGCAACTTCATAAAGAAAGACCTTCGCAACCGCCTTGATACACATCTAGAGACGTGTGTCCAAGTTTATACGCAAGACTTGTTCACACTTTTCCGTATGCGACGCTTCTTGAGGCAGCTTTCGATGCACAGGTGATGTAACGTATGTGCCAGAGTCATGAACAGCGTTAAGATGCCCACCAGCATTGTACATGTATTGCCTTGAACTGAAGCATGAAGTGTTTTTCAGGAAGCGATACTTTTTGTGCCCTTTCACCCCTGTATCGCTAGCCAAGCGATAACAAAAATATCACAAGTAGCCCATTATCGCTAAGCTAGCGATACGGGAATTTTTTTTTTTGGGTGCCAACATCGCTTAACAAGCGATACCCCTCAGAAGCGTGTGTGCAACACTGCTCAGTAGACAGTTTCCCAGTTGCTCCACGGCTCGTGGCCGTGGCACTGTGTTTCGTGAATACTGGTGTTACCTCTATGTGAGTGTTGCAAGGGTTATGTACAGCAGTGGTAGGTACATGCATGATCGCTTACATGCATGCATATCTAATACTACTTGTGGCTAGCAGTGAACTCTAGACTGTTAGCCAGAGCCAAGGTCAGGCAAGCGCCGGCGTGCTTTAGATAGCAGATGCTTGGGGGTGTCGAGGCTCGTGTGTCTATTAATGAGCTGACATCAGGGTTTCTTTGTAACAACCCTACCACATAGTCTGTGCGACAACTATCGCAGTTTGGCGAAGAGGGCTGGGAGAGACTTTCGTGATGGTGCTGTTGTGCCATTTGAGTGAAGTGCACGTGGTGGATATGTTTTGTTAATTGCTCTTGGCTCTTCGGGTTAATACCTATTCACTATCTTTCCAATTTGTAAGAAAGGAATCTGCACATAACTATGAAGCCTTGTGTATGAATAGGAAGGTCTATGAATAGGGATTAACCCAAAGAGCCAAGAGCAACTAACACAACATGAGGCTTCATGGCGGTAATACGTGCAGAAACCTTCTGCTGCGTGCTTCAAGTCAGAACATAGCTCCTACCTTTAATGTGTATTTTGGCGTTAATCTGTGGTGATTGGAGGGAAAGTATTTGCATAACTTGGCGTTCTTCTGCACTTTTCAGATTATTGTAATCTTCTATTTTTTTTCACCTGTAATTAAAGCATTCAAATTAGACGGTAATCTGATGGTCGGCATCTATAAGTTACAGCCCTAGTTTTCAGTCTCCTGGTGGCAACAGTAGGAGTATCGTATCGGGAACAAATTCACTGTCAGCATGCATGCTACATGTGCACGTACGCGCTGCCACCAAGTAAACTTTACCTTTAGGGCAGTGGCAAGACTTCCCAGCTCTACAAGGATCAGGCCGGCAGGGTTGTGCGCAGAAACAGAACAGTGTATCGTTTGTGAAGGGGATCATGAGCGCCAGGGCTGAGCTCTATGACGTGGCACCATGTCTGCTCCTTACGTTTCTGTGGTCTGTACTCAACTATTATTTGGTGGTGCATGAGCCGTTCTATGGAGTTATGCCTGTAATGTTACACATTTCGTATTCAACTCTGGCAGCTGCAGGCGCCGGGTGCTGCAATTCTGCCCGCTGCCAACGAACAGAGAGAAAGAAAGGAATCAGGAATCAGGGATCACGCCAACCCCACAAGGAATGGGCCTCAGCACTCCGAGGAGTGGGGGAGAAGGGGCAGCCACCTAGGGCAGCCCCAGCCAACACACAGGAGGGAAATGCAGGAGCATCCAGTTTAGAAGTGGGCAGAGGGGGGCGCAGACGGGGGGAGGAAGAAGGCGCGGGCAGGGAGGAAGTAACGGAAGGGGGGGAATCGGAACCAGGGTGTACATCAGGGAACCAGGGTGTGCATCAGGGAACCAGAGTGTACATCAGGGAACCAGGGTGTGCATCAGGGAACCAGGGTGCACATCAGGGAACCAGGGTTTACATCAGGGGAAGAGAGGGGTGGAGGGGGACGGACAGTGGAACGAAGAAGGTCGGAGGCAACGGCAGAATGCTCAGCAACAAGCCTGAAGAGAGGGCAACGCAAACACGGGGGTGGCGACCGGTATTCGGCAGGGGCAACTAAGCAGTCAAGGAGACAGCGCACCGCAGCTAAGGACACGGCATCCGTTCCCACATGAGGCAGCAAGGAAAGCTGGGCGATGATGGGAGAAAGAAAAAATATACTGTAGGATCGCTAAATAGTGTACCAATGGGACCTTCTTTTTATGTTTGGGTTCATGTCTGTTCACTACCTTTCCGGTTTGTAAAGTGTACCATTGGACACATTTTCCGTGTCTAGGGTACCTGAATTACTACTTCCGTTCTCCCGGAAAAGGTGCACGATTGGTACCGTACTGTGCGGTTGTACGGTAGGTAGACAAGCTGCCACATGAAGAGTGCAGGGCAGAGCTGTGTGTGATGTGCATGGGCTTCCACTGCAAGAGGAAGTGCAACCGTGTGTGTCAGGCGTGCTGTTCTCATCATCGAATAGCAGCCGAAGTGTCTTACAACACCAATCATCCGGATTGTGGCTGACTGCACTCTGTTGATGTGATCGTAGAGAGTGGTGTGATGCTTAAGCAGGATGTGGCAGGCCGCAGTATGCTGGCCACATTCCTTGGGCACCCTCACTGGCATCCAGTTGTTTCTGTGCCTCGAGGGTTTCACAAGGCAGTAGCGGTATGTCATAGAAACATGCCTCAGAATTATTACCATGGCCTCCTGCGGTAGTAGAATATTGATGAGTGACGAGTAGAACATGCCAGTCGCATCTGAGAAAAGCATGGCCATGCTTTTTTTTATTGAATTCCACATCAAACATGCGACATCCCACGATAGCCTGGCATGTGGCAGTTGGGATTGGGTAGGTAGGTGCCGTGCTCCACAGAATATGTATGCTGATACTGGCGAGCAGGAGTTGACATCATCAGGATGTGTCACAGGTGCGGATTCCTCAGAGAACCTCCACATGTGAATGATCAAGGAGGCAAGGCACAAGGGCGTGCTTCTTGGCAAGACGAGGAATAAGATCATGCTTCCAAGAATTGTACTGGTTGCACCTAGTCCTAGTTGTAATGTGCAGAGAGTGTTGGACACAGGACGACGTACACTAGTGAGCCTGGCAAGCACTGTCGAGTTCACAGTGCTGCTCACAGAGTATAAGAGGGATACACGTTTCACTTACATTTGTGGTGCTTGGCAGGGGTTCGGGCGGACTGGTGGTTTCCTGTGTTGTGTTGGAATCTGAAGGCGGGGGGTGACAGATGGATCAGGACGGCTTGCGCTAACGATCAAGCGTCTCAGATTCACAGTGCCTCTGACTAGAATCTTGTCATATGTGTCCCACAGCAGTCGTTCTGCCCTCAAACTTTCTCATGTTTTAGAACGCTGCCCTCGTACCTACCTTCTGCCCCATGTCGCACATGCGCAGCTCTTACGTTGACATTCTGTACCAGTCTGGCAACACCAACAGTCAAATCAGTGATTACTGTCAATTGCTCCTGTATGTCTATGGTGTACTGTATGCTGTTCGCGGTATATACGTTTCTTGTTGTTGAGAACAAGTGGGACAGCACCCAATTTCAAGATGAGTCGCTGACCGCAACCTAAGACCCACGAAAGCTGCACCTGAACACCATATAGTGCGTGTTGGGGCGCATCTTGCACATACGTCAGCGCTTGATATTGTGCTTGTTTCGGCACACGCCGCCTGCAATGTCGCCGCACACCTGCATCTCAGCACCAGTCGCCGCACAAGCCCTAGCAAAATACAGATATTACTCTTCAGTTTAAGTCTGCGACACTACAAGTGTTGAACGTGAGGACAGAGGCTCTATTCGGTGCACGTGGCAAAATTGGCCACATTCGAGCAAACTTTGTAACCACACAGGACACTCGAAAAGTATTTTTGCGCGGCCGCCTATCAACATAGCGATACGAGAAACAAGACTCACTCTCTTGTGTATTTTGCACGGCTGGGGCAAGAGAGACACTTGACTGCTGCCGGGTGTCACATGCAGTGCTCCTGGTTGAAAGCACAACTTTGATTGTATGGACACTCGCCTCTGCACCGAAAGTGGCTTCCTGATTACAAGTTCGAGATCCTGTTGTTGTCCGCGCACCTTTATCGTGCTCTCTTGTGTGGTTGAACGGGGATTGCCGGGCCGGTAGCGTTCACACAACGCTCGGGAGCCACTAGTGCGTGCTCCTTGTCCGGCGGAAGGCCTGTGGCATCTAGTGATAAGGTAACGCACCAACAGATCAAGATCCTGCCTCGATCACACTGCTAGTGTTGTAGCCGATGCGTCGTCGCTGAATGGAATGTCTTGGCCTCCAACCAGGCTCTGGGGCAGAACTAGCCCTTGCTAAGCTTTGCTACGGTTACACCGCACACACGAAGTTTGTAACATTGCAGGAGCACACAGGCTTTAATGGAAGACGCCCTTCACGAGCAGCCCAAGAAGCGGGCACGTCGAGGCTCGTGCAAGAAGAGCAATGGCATTGCAGAGGGCGAGCCTGGTGCGCATAGCGCTGACCGCAAAACGCGTGGCTCAACGAAAGGCAGCGCAGCTAAGAAGTCGAACAAGAGGGCGAAAAAGGCTCGCGGTTCCGTGAAAGCGAGCCCTGCCACAGATTGGGACGACTCTTCTCAGCAAGACCTCCCTTCAGACTCAGAGCTGGACATGAGCAGCCCGTACGGATCAGATAGCTCCGACCTTGAAGACAATGAGTTCTCTGTTAAGTACGGACCTCGCTCACTTGTTGGATGGTGATCAGTTGCCCTTAAACAACCCCAGTACTGCTGCCTAAACTGCACTGTGCCATCCCGCTTGCCACCAACCAGAATCTGCTGTAAATACATATTTATGTTGCAGAAATGCTGCTCGAAAGCAACGGGCCCAGGGAGTTCGCTTGAATGATGAGTTCCACTCTCTAAATAACAACCTCATTGGTTTCCCAGAAGAGGACCGCAATCAAGCACGAATCACATACACACAGTCTGAGCTAGCCATTAAGAGCTGGCAGCTGCGAATGGAAATTTCCTCAGAGTATGTGGCGCTCATTGCACAGGCATATGCTGTCCTGAGAGCATTCTCCTGGCAGTTGAGAATCGCTCCCTTCCCCATAGAAGCGCTTCTTGTTGCCCTAGCTACTCCTCAGGATTCAGCACTTCGAGATGAGGTGCGCTGTAGCCTCTCCTTTGACTGTTCAATTTCCGAGCGCAGCTGCAGCAGGGCATGGTATGAAGATACAGAAATAGTATTGCGCAGCATCCCACATCACTACTTCTCAGCGAATCCTGGCTCTCTTAATTCGTGAGAACGGATCTAGCCCAATCAGTTGAGTGTTATGTTGATCACTTTGGCTGGTGCAGCATAGTAGCGTGTCGTGTAGGCCATGCACGGCACCACTGCAACTGTTCACCCACAGTCAGCAACGTTTCTCAGGCTGGCAACATACAGGCAGCACTGCAGCTCTAGCTTCGCCGTGTCACTGTGCTGTGTGTTTCCTCAACGGTCGTTGCCATAATCCAGGTGTCGACCAGCACCAGGTCCTCAGTACAAGTACCTACTCTACTGACTGCGTCCTGAGTGTGATTCACATCGCAACAGATTACTCAGGATTCCAGTAGCCTGGCAATGTTTTTCCTGGAAGGTACCATTACTTGTGCATACGTAATGTTCTTGTGATCTAGTACTTCAAACATCTGTAGCATCCATCCATCTCATCTAACAGGTGTCAGGCTTGCCTACCTAGTAGTGCACTGTTGGTGTGTGCAAATACCTGTACTGTGACATGTGCTGCCAGCCTCTGCCGGCGTGCTTGCTGCGGCTGTGTAGTAGGTGGAGTCGTTTGAGTACAGATCACGATGTCGAAGTATGCAGATACAGTATCCATGCATTGCTGTCGTGTGCAGTCTCTCAGTACAGAGCACGCAAGTCCTAGAGCCAGCACGCCCTAGCAATAAACACTAGCTCAGTCTGCACATGCTGCCTATGTGGTACCCCCTCGACTACAAACATCCTAGCACCCATAAACGAGTCCGTCTCCTTGACACTGAGTGCCGATGTGGCTATGAAGGTGCACATATGCATGCTGCGGACATTGGCATGGCATGACAGCACCAAGCTGCGTGCCAAGCGCAAACTGAACTTTGCGAATCTCGACCACGCAACATGGAAAGATTTCCTGTGGGAGTTTCTGCGCTACGCACAACAGCCGGCATGGTGGCGGGCGCATGTCATCCACCGTGCCCCAGAGAAGCCTCTGGTGGATCTCCAGACTGGCCAAGTGCGGCCAGCCCCTCCGCCGTGCACATTAGACGCCGTCAACCCTGCTGCAGACCCTGCCACCGCCCAGGAAGCATCAGCAGAGGTGAAGATGGACACCAAATCCTCAGCTGCAGAGAATGGGGAGCAGAACGGCGCGCATCTGCACTCATCATCAGGTGATTCCTCCCTCCCAGACTCCTGTTGAGACTTTCCAACACGAATGCAAAGGAGAATCTGGTGTCACTCGCGTGCAAGGCTGTTCTGAGACTTCTCAGGTGTGATGGGAGCCTGTTTTCAAGCCGGAAAGGCAGTGAATAGGGATGGACTCAAGTAGCCAAAAGCAACGAACACAAAATATCCGCCACTTCACTCGAATGCCCCAACAGCACCATCACGAAAGTCTTGCCCAGCACTCTGAAGGCTCGGGTGTGCTTGTGTCAGGAACCTCCAGGGCTGTAAAGCGTCAGATACAAGTGCCCAGGACAAGGTTTACTGCAGCATCCTGGCAAGGTTAACTGCAGTAGTGTCACAGCCACTGCGCTTGAGCATGCTGCATTACTGTGCGGTGCAGTCGCTGTACAGTCCTGAGTGGATGTAGCTAGTCAGAATCTATCACTTCGATGCCCTTTGATCGATTGCAGACCAGTGACCAGTACCAGCTGAGCTCCTGCGCCACTGAATTCCCCTAGAAGTTGAGTTTCAGGCGTGTCTAGGCAAGTTTGTCTGTGTTGTCAGGGTGGCACCGCACCCGCCCAGCAGTGCACACTATATGTGTGGCCCTGTGCCACCATACGATTCTGCATTTGCCGCACCGTATGTTTCCATGCACCTAGAATAGCTAAGTTTTTGGGGGTATGTTGTGCTAAAGAAAAAGTGCCCAGTCCCCAGCAAAAGGGGGAATACGAACACACACTTTTTCTTAGTCGTGCACGTACACAACTGCCCAGCGTATACCATCATAAGCCCCTTATATTGGCACAGGCGTATACATGCGCAATGAGGTGTTCCAGAAGCAATACAGCGCTCTTTCTCCCGCTGGGAGTTTTTCACAATGGGACTGCAGCTGCACGTTTTTTACTGTAACCACATGTTTGTGCAGATGACAAGAAGCAGCCGGAGTGGCTGCAGCGCATGCACCACCTGCACAGCGCCGACTACTACCCCCAGCGCATCGGCATGCGGGACTATGCAGAGCTTGACCCGGTAGAGCGTGCGAAGCTCCTGACCTTCCTCACTGATGTTCTTCTGGACCAGCCCCACATCCTTGGCGAGATCGAGCATCGCGTGCAAGCCAACAGGCTGCATGCTGGCAAGGGCGGCGAAGGTGGCTCGTGGCCCAGCAAGGTGTACACGCCAGAGGAGCTGGCCGCGCGCCGTGAGATGGATGCTCAGGGGGAGCTCATCACAGAGTTCGGAGGCTGCATGCTGTGCTTGCAGGTGCGTGGCCCTGTTGTTTGTTTTGGTTACGGCTCTGTTGTTTGTATTGGTTGGGGCCCTGTTATTTGTATTCGTTGGGGCCCTGTTGTGTGTATTGGTTGTGGACCCAAAGAAAGAGAAATACCATCCAGTAGAGGGCAACCATTGTTGCGTGTTGCGGTCAAACAGTTGCGACCTGTTCTTAGAAATCCCGCCACATATACGCTCCGGAACACTTATCTAACTGCCACATACACGCTCCTGGTAGAGAGTAAAAATGTGGTCCTGGGGGCCACCAAAAGCCTCCTGGCCCCCCCTGCGCTGCGCCGCCATGCAGTCCCACCCATCGCCTGTGCCAGCACTCGCTGCAAGCCCACCTGAGGGCTTTCTGTCATATCTGGGGTGGCTAAGACGGGATGTACCAAGCGATGATGCGATGTTCCCTGATGCACAAAAAGCCGCGCACAACAAGCTTCGCGCGACTCAGCCTCTTAGCGTGCAAAGAAGACCGGAACTTCCGTTTTTCTTTGCTCGTTGTACTGTGCATGCTGTGTGGTTCCCTTTACTAGTCGCTGGCGATGTACTCTTCATCACATACAAACACAGAAGCGCCGTTGAAACCAAATCCGTGATACAAACCAACTATTCACTCGGTGTCAGTGTGACAGCACACGCGTGAGAGTGCGCGAGAGAGACAGAGGAGTGGTGGGGTTGGCAGCTGTGGTAATAGAGCAGCTGTGTGTGCAGGAGGAAGGGCTGGTGAGGTGCGAGGCATGCGATGCCCGCTACCACATGAGCTGCCTGGGCTACTCCTCAGATCCTGTGGGCACCTGGCTCTGCCCAGAGTGCCACATCGGTGGCCGTGGCGAGTGTGCCGGTGCAGCCCCCCCCCCCCTCACTGCAGCGCCTCCATGCTTCCCCTGCTCTTAAATCACTGTCTGCCGTCTGCTGTTGCATACTTATTGGTAGAGAGATTGAGCAACCGCAGATATGCGCTCACGGCTCATGTTTCTGTCTCTCAGCCCCTCACAGCAACACATGCATGCGCTTGTTCCTTGTAGTCACGGTTCTGAACTAGTAGGTTCCATCTGCGTCATGCAGCATGCATGTGAGCATGCGAGTGTGGCGGTGCAGGAGCGCGAGTCGCCATGACGGCCATGCAGCCAGGCCGCATTCCGCTGTACCTCATGCATGGCAACGTGCTGCGCGTCGCACACCCTGGCCAGTGCTACGTAGAGGAGGACGAGGACATGGTGGATTGCGGCCTCCAGTTCCTACAGGTGCGTGCTGTTGCAGACCTCAGTGTTCCTTCTTTGTTTTTTGTGTTGCCGACGTAGGCTGCTGTTGTCTCCTCCCCATGCGTCGCGTTATGTGGTGGCCACAAGGGCTCTGTGAAAGAAGTACTCTTGCAACCTGAAGAGGCAGAGACATGGACATATGTAGTGTGCCATTTTGGAAGACAACAAGTGCTCTTCTCTAATGTTGTTCTCTAGGGTTCTTCTCAATTGTTCTTCTAGGTTATTCTTCTCAAGTATGCTCAATAGTTCTTCTCAAGTGTGCTCAATTGTTCTTCTCCAGTATTCTGCAGTGTTCTTCTGAGATGCTATGACAGCATATGACCTGCTCAGGACAAGGAGTTGAATCTGCTGCGCGTGCAGGGCGACCGCGCCATGGAGGCGATGAAGATCAGCAAGCGCAAGGGCGGAGACACCGGCTGCCACCCCTCTGCGCCTGAGCTGCTGCTGGTGCAGTGCAGCAGCGAGGTGCTCGACGACGGCGGCCACGAATCTGAGAGGATCATCCCCCCTGCCTGCACACCGTGGACCTACAGCAATGCATACGGGTGCGCTGCAGAACTCCCTCCGGGCTCCAGAGAGCGGAGCATGCCTGTAGTTGCACGCTACAGCTATTTGCTGGGGCTGAAGTCTGACCATGTGTTACAAACTGGAAAGGTAGTTCATATGCATGAACCGAAATAGCCAAAGCAACGAACAAAAAAAAAAGGAACCTCCGCTCGAATGTCACAGCAGCAACAGGCAGGAAAGTCTTTCTAACACTCTGAGCCGCGAACTGCGGTAGTCATGACGAAACACAGCCTGAAGCATAGAAATGTTCGAAAAAAAAGCCACTCGGCAGCTAGCGGCAAGGTACGCCCCGGAAGGGCTTCAGCCTCGGCCCCCAAGTACCTAACAGGAAGTAGATGGTGTTGTGGATCCGGTGCCTTGTGTTACCCCATTCCACAAAGCGCTGTTATCGGGCAACCTGTTCTTCTCGACCAACACAAAACGCAACAAAAAACTGGCAGCAGTACTGCTAAAGGTAGCAAAGTAAAGCAAGCTGTCGTGAATGGCAGTGCCGGTGATGATGGAGGGAAGGCTGCATCCATGGCGCATGCATGTGCAGGTTTTCGTGGCCAGAGGCGTGCGCACAGCTGGCGCTGGCCGTGGAGGACTCGCGCAAGCAGAAGCGCCGAGGAACGCCCAACGCGGTGGTGCTGGCTGGCATGAGCATGCCTGCGCCGTTTGAAACGCCTGTGCAGATGCCCAAAAGCCACGTGAAGCTACTGCACCAGCTGAGGACCGACATCCGCTCGCTCCCTGGCCTGCCGCCCCTGCAGCCCGAAATGAAACTGGAAGGTCTGCCCCTTGTTGCAGTACATTGCTGCCCCCCTATTGCAGTAGATTGCTGCCTGTTTATGTTGCTACACAGCGCACGCCTGCCGCAGCCAGTGCTTTAGCATGAGTTCAATGGCTGTATGGTGCCGGGATGTGTGTCCACAGGTGCAGTGTTGTGTTACTTAGCACTATGTATCCACAGATGCAGCATGCGCTCTCGTATGGGCTGCTGTAGAGTTTTCGCGCCTAGTTATTCGTGTGTGTGTGTGTGTCTGTGCACAGTTGTTGAACATAGCCATCCTACTTTGACCACTGGACACCTGAGCTCAGATGTCCAGTGATTAAAGTAGTCTGGCTATTTTCAACAAAAGATGGTATGATATGGTGGCTACAGAAATAGAAGCAGATGCCAGGTGACCTCAAAGCGCAACTGTGTTCGTCACCCGCAGCCTGGTCGGGCACTGCCCGCGCAGCTATGATCGGTCTCAGATAGACCAGATTTCTGAGCCGCTGTGTGGTGCAGAGGGTGCGCAGGAGGGGACGCTCCTGCCGTTCTCAAAGGCGCTGTCGCATGATGCTCTGAACCCTCCCCAAGGCCACATCAGCCAGCTGGAAACCCTCCGGCACTACCTCCTTCAGGTGGAGAACCAGCTGTGTGGGGTGCTGGACCGTGGCTGGACAAGTGCGTCGCCTGCCGACCTCTGTTTGTTGAGTGCGTGAGAGAACGATTGTATAAGTACCATTGTAAGTGCCATTGATTCCATGAGAGAACCATTGCATAAGTACCGGCAAGGTCAAGCATCTGCAGGCCCGCGCGCAACGCGTACACTCAAACATCAAGCACTGTGCCCAGCACTCTTACCTGCCTCTCTGTTTGCCTGCTGTCAGAAGCTCTCTTTCTCGTCTGCAAGGCTCCCTCAGGCACCCAGGCATTTGTCATCCCAGCTATGTATCGTCCCAGCTATTTATATTCCCAGCTATTTATATTCTCAGCCATTTGTCGTCCCAGCTATTTGTCATCCTAGCTATTTATCTTCCCAGCTATTTATCTTCCCAGCTATTTATCTTCCCAGCTATTTGTCATCGCAGCTGTTTATCATCTCAGAGGCTGCGTGCCTGTGGTCCGTGTTATCTTTGTGTTGTGTCTCCCACTGCACAGTGGTGTTTGAGGTGGGCCGTGTTGCAGATGGTTTTGAGTTCCGCAAGCGCTTCCTGGCCAACATTCTCGAGGCCAGAACGCCACTGCTGCTGGCCAGGCTGCTACTGGTGCTGGTAGATGCCATCCCGCCTGCAGTGGCCGAGAGGGTGTTCACGAAGGAATGGACATACATGGACGTAGACCTCTGCCCCGGAGGCTTTGCTATCCTCGACCCGGTGCGCCGTCCGCACTCCTCCCCCTCCCCCAGTGTTTCACCATTACGTTTTTACGTAATCATTACGTAAAATGTGAAGGTAGTAAGCGTTTTTTCGACAATTGTGTATATATTTAATGAGTGCAACACTACCCCTCCCCCCATTCTACATCCCCACCCCTCCAGTCTGAGACCCTCCACAATCTTCTGCACTCGTATTCTGCTGATCTGCTCCGCTCTGCGGTGTCTCTAAGATTTCTTGAACCGAGTCAAGTCTCCGAGGGCATGACTTTTAGGTATAGATAGATAGATATAGATATCTATCTATATAGACAGATATAGATACTACGGTCACATACAGATCATGTGACCGGTTCTGATGCGGTCACATGATCATGACGTGGCGCAGACCGATGCTTTCAATTGCAGGCAGCCAGGGTAGAAGCGCAGCGCGTGGAGGCCCAAAACGCAGCAGCAGCAGAGGCCGAGGAGATGCCCGGTGCTGCATACATCGGCCGCACTACAGCCCGGAGCGCGCAGGCCGCCGCGCAGGCCGCTGCAGCAGCGGAGGCAGCTGCCGCTCAAGGTCTGGACTACGCCTGCCGCGCAGACACTCGCGTCCGCGACAGGGACCGCGAGCGAGAGCGCAGGCGGCGGCGCGGCCAGGACGAAGACGCGGAGCCCCTCGAGCCCTTCATTGCCACCCCGTTTGCTGATGACGAGGTGGACGAAGCTCCTAGCACCGGGCTCGCTGATGTGGAGCCGGGGCCGGAGTTTGGCAGGCTGGTGCATGAGGTGCCGCCTGTGAATCAGGTGTGCGTCATGTATTTGTCCCGGCTGGAGTTGGCGCTGTGCAGATCTTGTGCCAAGGGTCATTGCACTCTTTTTGTTGTCTAGAACATTTGCTACGGTCTAGAATATTTTTTCAGAACAGCTAATTTGTTCAGCACAGAAAGAACGTCCAGGACAGCAATTTTGTCCAGAACTCCTCCAAGAATGCCGAGAACAGATTATGGGATGTGGGATGGAAGTCACTACTGGGGGCACTCAGAAGCGCAACAGGGCCTCAAGCGCAACAGGGCCTAACCAGGGCCTCAAGTGTAGGATGCTGCGGAGCAAGGCATGTGGTGTGGGAGAAGTGCGCAGTGCTAGGAGGCTCGCATATGTCCGTAGTTCAATGCCGTGCGACGTGCAGGAGGATGGCTTTGAGGGTGCGGTGTCCAAGAGGGACTCTGGCAGCGGCAACAAGCGCAAGCGGCCGCGCACCAAGCGCCCCACCAAGGCCGCCGTGGCCGCAGCCGTGGCCTCCGCCACCGCTGACGGCGCCGCCACAGGCCCCACTGGTGCTGCGGCCGTGTCTGCCGCAACAGGCTCCGCGCTGTCGCAGCGGCGCAGGTGCGCCGCACCCGCCCCCCTGCCTTACCCCCCTTCCTTGCACCCGAATCACTTGCCCACCTTGCTGGCCACCTGCTGAGCCACCTGGTCAACTGTTGTCAACTGTGCTCAAGTGGTTCATGCGGCGCACAGTACGAGCGCGTGCGCCCATGCACGTTGCTTCGTCACAATGTACGGCCAGCACTAGCAGCCGGGAAGGCGGTGCTGCTGCTGGTGGCGCCGCCACCTACACCGCAGATAGATAGAATGCACTATATGCTGAACCTAGTCTGCTTCCTTCCGCCCTGTGGGCTCATGGGGTAGGCACAGCGATGCACGAGGCGCACAAACACACATGTGTGTTGATGTAACCAAAGTCCCTGACCACAGAGACATGTAGCGCTACACATGTCTCAGTGGTCAGAGACCTTGGTTTCATAGCAATGTGCCGCATGATGCATGGATGGCGCGCGATGCAGGTTCATCATGAATCTCACGGAGGCCAAGTCCATCGGTAAGCGCCCGTCGCCGCAGTTCACAAACTACTCCTTCTTCAAGTCGCAGGCGGCGCGCGTGCTGCCTCTGGAGCGGCTACCAGGGCAGCAGGTCAGGCAGGCGGGCCGGCAGGGCGGTCGCGTGCCCATCATCGGCATGGTGTACCCCCGCCAGAACACCGCTCACAGTGCAGTCGCCCGCCTCGGCCTCTCCACGCTCAAGTGGCGCGGGCTGCTCGAGAACGCTGTCAGCCTCTCCCAGGTGCGAGATTCTCTGTGATTCTCTGACATTCTCTGAGATTGCAAGCTTGTTTGGACCACGATCTTTTGATGCTGCAAGCTTGCGCAGACCTGTGGCAGAGGCCGCGACCGAGCTGTTGTGGCCGAAGCTGGAAATGAGGGTGGCGTAGTAGTCCGCGAGTCCTTTATTTTATTTATTGTGTTTGATTGATGTGACACTTGCGCAGACCTTGTGGGGTAGCCGCACGCGTGTCATGTTGGATGCTCTGAATGGAGAGTATACGATGCTGCAGCACTGAATAGAGAAGGGAGTTTTGTTTATTTATCTGCAGGATACATACATGCTGCTGCACGCCGCAGGCGTTTATGTATGCATAATCCTTATCCCTATGCATGATTCCCATGCATGCATGATCACCATTACATCCCTACACACTAAGAATAGTGTATCCCTACAGCCCTGCACGTTGTGAAACTGATCACCATCACATCCTCACCCATTACGAAACTGTTGAAGGGAAAGTACGGTGAAGAGAAAGCATCACAACAGTGGCTGTGCGGCTGCAGGTCAGCATCGCGTTCCGCCACTTTGAGGAGTGCCTGACGCTTGCGGAGCTGGACATGGCGTGGCTACAGGAGCCCTGCAATGCAGTGCTGCACAGCACGCGCATCCTCGACCGCCGCTTAGTCATCGAGCAGCTGCCCGCCCTCCCCCCCGGCTCCGAGAGCGGCATGGACGCCCCCTCCGCCGCACCCCCAAAGATACGCACGTGGCAGTATCTGTGCGCTGTTGCCAGCCCTGAGACTCCTGCCCCCACTGCCCAGGTACTCCCCCCACTGCCCGCCCCAGGGCCTTGCGCTGGTATCATAGTTCATCCAACCTACACATGATCATAGTTCATGAAGCTGGTATCATAGTTCATTCAACCTACATATGATCATAGTTCATGTACACACACTGTTACTCCCTGAATTTCTGTGTCAAGTTCAAGTGTGTACGATGTGGCCCCTGGAGGTCTGCATGCATGGAGGTGTACTTGGGGTTCTAAGCGAGGTGACGGTGCACTGACGTTGCGTTGGAGGTGCAGAGCGACCCAGCCGACCCTGTGGCGGAGTCCATCACCGCTCTTGTCCCCGGCCGAGCGGTGTGGGTGTCAGAGAGGGCGCTGCCGCTGGCCTTCATCAAGCAGCAGCAAGAAAGCATGCGGCACGCCGCAGAGTATCAGAACATTCTGCACGACGAGCCGGACGAACCCCACTGGCTGCTGGGCGCCCCCGCTTCTGGGGGCTTCCGAGGTGTCCCTGTACCCCCCCATCCGCGGCACATCAAGGGCGCGTCCCGCCCCAAGCCGTACGGAGGCGCCAGCGCGGGTGCAGGTGGGGGCGGCGCGAGTGCGTCGGACGATGACTCAGGGCCTGGGGGGGGCGGCGGCCGTGGGCCATCGGCGCGGGAAATTGAGGAGACGATGGCCTCGCGCCGCAGCCGCCGCAACGTCGGCCGCAAGACTTACTATGAAGTCGAAAACGATGAGGAAGATCTTTCCGGTAACGGCGCTCTCGGCCGCAATAACGGCGCTCCTGCACCGCCCCCTGCTGACTGGGAGGCCGCCGCCAGCGGCCGCCCCCAGCGCACCGTGGCGGGCGTGCAAGTGGGCCTGATGGATGCCCCGGATCAGGACGCTGGCCGCTCCGGCCGGCGGGGCGCCAAGCCTGGCCCAAAACGTGCGCACTGCTGGCCTGAATGGTAGTTTCAGTTGTGCCTTGCTTTGCGCTGCTCGAGGAGCATGCTCCTCGCTCCCACACACACATGCATGCATGCATAGTTTCAAGCCCTATGTACATGTGGACGTGAAAACTAAGAGCAGAAGTTCGCTCAGAGGTTACCTGTAGGTCAAATCAACCGTTCTTTGCCAGGTAGTTTCCCGAACTGTTGTACAACCCTCAGCTCTTGTTTCGTGCTGTCGCAGCCGTGCATTGTTGGCGTGTACACATTCTGAAGCGCCGCGTGTTGACACCGCCGCCCGCTCATGTCCTGGAGTCTAACAAACTGCGTTTCACGTGCAGGAAAATCGGGTGTGCTGCTCCCATGGGTGCCAGCGGCGCTTGCGGCAGTGGACCAGCTCGCCAAGCTCGAGCTCGCCACCGAGTTCCGCCAGCCTGTGCCCAAGAGCCTCACGTGGTACCACGATGTCATCAAGAAGCCCATGGACCTCAGCACTGTGGCCTCCAAGCTCTCCCGCGGCGCCTACCAGTCTCTGGGGGACCTGCAGGCGGACGTGCAGCGCATCTGGGATAACTGTGCGCAGTTCAATGAGCCCGAGAGCGACATCGCGATCGCAGGCTCGCAGCTGCGGGACTACTGGCGCCGCATCGGCTCCAACGACGCACTCCTCGCCGCCTCCTCCGCCGCCGCTGGCGCCGGAGCGCAGGGGGAGCAGCCGCACCCCAACGGCGGGGCTGACGGGGTGTCCGCGCAAGCGGCGTGGCCGCCTGCGGCGGCCGCCGCCGCGGACGTCGCGCATCAAGCCATGCCGCGGCAGGGGCCGCCGCAGCTCCACGCCAGCATCGTTCCAGATGGCCGCGCAGGCGGGCCGGGCGGCAGGCCGGCGATGGTTGGGGACCCCAGCAATAACATGCGCTGGAGCGGCGCACCTGTGGCTCATGTGGCTATGGACGCCCCTGCACACGTGCGCCCCTGCGATCACACGCATCCGTCTCATGCATCATTACACCTCCGCATGCGCCGCACGCTTCAACGCCATCAACGCTGATGACGTGCCGAAGAACATTCTTTTATACTCGCTTGCAACAGAACTTTCGATCACCGCGCAACAGAAATCTATATACCAACACGCGCGCAACAATCTGCAGGTGCCAGCCTCAGTGGACGCCGCGCTGCGCGGCAACCCAGCAGGCATGGCGCGACCGGGCGCCCCGCAACAACAAGTCGCCGCCCCCCACCCCCAGCAGATGGCCCAGGCGCAAGCGCAGGCACACGCAGCACAGATCCACGCCGCCGCGCAAGCGCAGATCGCAGTCATGGCCCGCATCCTCTCGCAGCTGCAGCAGTCCCCCCACGCGGGGCCCTTCCTGGAGCCTGTCCCCCGAGAGGTGGAGGGCTACCATGAGGCCATCCGCCACCCCATGGATCTCGGCACCATCACCACCAAGCTGCAGCGCGGGCTGTACCCCAGCGTGCAGCACATCCACCAGGACGTGATGCTCATGATCCAGAACTGCTACTCGTTCAATACTGAGGAATCAGAGATCTATGTGTGTGCGCAGCATGTGGAGCATGCATACCGGCGCCTGTGCACTGAAGGAGGCCTGATGTGATCACGTGCATGAGAGTCACTTTTTGCGGCCCGTGTGGCCACATGTGGTTTTTGCTGTTGTTGTAAACGCAACCCTGGTGGCCCTGCCGACTTGTAGGCCAACTCGAGTTGCGCGCCGCGTGTTGCGCTGCCTCGAGTGCACTTTTTCTCTCAGGTGGGTAGGGCAATGCGATGTAATGCATGCGGCGGCGGCGGGCAGGCTCTCGGTGCTGGCTGCATGCATGCAAGAGGCGTTTTGCAACAGTTGGGGGAGTGGGGGAGGGACGCGCGGGCATCCCTCCGCGTGTAGGATCTACCATGCATTGGTTTTTGCGGTGCCTATGGGTTATTAGAGCTACACTACTCTATGTGTTATTTGAGGTATACTACACTCCCTAAACGAGACTCCCTGCTGAACTGCTGCGCCATCGCCTCCACCTCCACACGCGCTGTGCCATCCACTCACGCTCACAGGCCGGGGCCCTGTGGGGGTAACCGCAGGACGGGCGGGCAGGGGGGGGGGGGCTGCTGGTCTCACCTTGTGTGCGGTGCAAACATGCTCACTGGAGCCAGTTGCGACTCTGTGTGTCGCTGTTTGTCTGTGAATGTATTAGGCTGTGAATGAACGTGAGTGCTGCTGCCGTGCATGCATGCATGTCTCCTCGCAGCCGGGAGGGGGGGAAGCGTGGGCTGAACGCCTGAAGTGTTGTGGGGCCCTCCTGCAAGGCGCAGGCGCCATGTTATGAAGGTTCGGAGGAAGATATGTGGTCCGATTTTCTCTGTGCTGGCCGGTGGGGGGCGTGCATTTGTGCGTATGTGTGTGGGGGGGTACCGCAGTGGCGCGCGGGCCTTGAGGCTCCCTGAAGCCACACCCTGCCACGTTTTTCTGGCCTCTTTCGCCTCTGTGAGGCACCAAAACGTCTGATAACGGCGGTGAGAGGCTCTCAGAGGCCCAAGGCTTGTTTCCTTTGCTGGCGAGCGCTGCTGTGCGCTATATTGTGGTAGAGTGTGGCTGAGGCTGCTGTGGCTGAGGCTCCGAGATGCGCTGCGTGCTCATGCATGTTTGCAGGGTGGCCAGCCACTGATCGCCAGCCCTTGATGCCTAGTGGCTTTGGCCCTCGCCTCCGGAGAGCCGTTTTGACGGCAGCTGTCAGTGCCGCTGCGCTCACCCGCATGTTGTGTGTGTGTGTGTGTGTGTGCTTGTGTGTCAACGTTTCTGCAGTGCGAAAAACGTCGTCTAAAGTGAGGTTTCTCAAGAGGGTGACCGTAGCGCTTTTGAGGGCGAAGAGGAAGATGTGGTAGCTGCACTCCCCGCGGCTCTGGCTCTGCATGCGGTGGCCTGCCTGCCGCATGTGAAGTCTCGGGCAGCAACTGTGCGAAAATGTGTTTTTGTGCTTCACCTCAAAGCGCCTGCCACTCCCCGTCCCAGTCCACACCGCTCCCTGAACTTAGCTTCCTTAGGAGCGGTGCTGCTTCACAGTGAGTTCCACGGTCTCGTGTACGTGCTGTGTTTTGGGTTGCGGCCGATTGCCGGGTTGTAGAGCTTACATCGATATGGCCTGCTGTGTAATGTGACACCTCCATCGCTTGTGGTGCCGCTTCCAGGGACGCCCACGTCACTGTCCTGAGCACTTTCCTGCAGCTTCGGATGCGGCTGGTATCATGTAGACTGGTTATGTGTCTGTGAGTTTACGTCGCCAAGGTCGCGGCTCCCAAGCACGAAAGGTGCACCACCGTAGAGCATCTGAAACTAGTCGGGAAAATATCATCCATAGCGGCGCGGCACGGAAGCACACAAAGCACAAACTGTATCACCTTACAAACCAGAAAGGTGGTAAATAGGCATGAACCCAAATAGCCAAAAGCAAGGAGCACAAAATATCCACCACTTCACGAGCGCAAACCAGTCGTGTAGACTCCTTCTGTGTCAGTGTGTGTACAACACACGAACAAGTGAAGTTTTGAGACACTGGCAACACACATGTTAGTGTGCTGCAAGTACAGCGCTTAGCTTAATACACACGTACAACGCAGCGCACCCTGGTTGCAAGCACCAGCCTGCTCTGCATGAACGCAGCCGATGTGGCATACACGTGCAGCCAACCAACATCTTACAAATGGGAAAGGTAAGCACCCAACCGGCCAGACGTAACTCAATGGTAGGCAATCAGTATTATTATTAGCACTACGTTACGGTGGAATAAGCACTGCGGCTGCATGCTGAGCAGCCACACATCATGCCCTGCCACATCATGGCCTCCATGCACCACCCCAAGGCACCATGGTGCACAACGCCGTAGCACTGCTGTGCTGGATCATGAGTACATGCGCCACTGCCGCCACTGCTGTGTTCGCGGCAGCAGTGGCCAACACAAGGACCCTGAATGTGCTGACCCTGATACATGCGCCACTGTCGATGACACTTCCAGCACCCCAACCACAACAGCTGCTCATAGGGGCACCCGCCGCTGCTCCCCAGATGCCACCACACACAGCCACAAAAACACTCCCCAGTGCGAATCCAATCATAAGTCACATCGGCTGCAGCACCTCCGATGCATGCCTCCACTTGTCTCCACCGCACCCCAACGAGAGCTTCACGTCAATCCCACAAACCCTACCCCCCTCCGCAGCCGCCCCCACAGCCACCGCCAGCGCATCCCGCAGCAGCACCTCATGCGCAGGGCCTCCCTCATGCACCGGCAGCCCCACCAGCGGCACACCTGCCGCTTTGGCACGGTCACACGCATCCTTCGCATGCATTCCGGTACCCTCTACCTCACGGGAGTCTGCGTCCAGCGGCGCCACCAACACCACTTCCTCCCCCTGCCCCCGCAGCACACTGGCTGCCTGCACGTCTGACTCACTGCACCCACACACATGCACATGCACCGCCACATCAGTACACGCTGCCGCCGCTGCTGCAGGTTGCGCGCCAGGCGAGCCCGCAGCAGCGCCGCTATCCTCTGCCGCACCATTCAGGGTCCCCCCCCCTGCCGCGCCTCTGCCGCCATTCGGCAGCTGCGAGGATTTTGCGGTTGCGCCCCCCGCGGCGCCCCCCCCACCCCCCCCCTCAGCCGCATCCCCCTCAAGCGTCTTGGGACGGACCAGCCAGGCTGGCCGCGAGATCTGATGCGGTCTCGCACGCATGGACACTCGGTCATGCATGTACGGGCAGTGCCGACACGCTCTGCCGCAGCACGTGCCACGCGAGCGGTGCACCACCTCTGTCATTACCATCAGCTTTGTCTCTGGGTCCTCGTAGAAGTTGTCTCCACGTGCGGCCGCCTCCGCATGCACCGTGTCCCATGCATGCACCACATGCGCGTCTTCAATGTCTTCCACAGCTTCAACACTCTCTGCAACAGCAACGTGAGCCGCAGCAGATGCATGACCGCGCACTGACGACGCGCCACTAGATGTAGCTCCTGTAGCCACTCCCACAGGCCGCGCAGGAGGCAGGCAGCTAGGCAGAGGCGCTGGTGTTTGAGGTTCGTTGGTCAGTTGCAGTGGGACGGCGCCCCACATAAGGTCGCGCTCTGGGAGCAGGCCGGTGGCTACAAGTGCGCGCATGCGCACCGGATCATCGTTCCAGATGCATGCCGCGACGGCGGCCGCTCCTTGCACCAACGAGGGGCCTGGGCGAGCCAGATACCTACAACATACCTTAACTGCATTGGATCGCAGCCAGTGTGGCTTGGCACAACACCAGTGATCACCAGAGTCGATTATTTTGCCAGGGGACAAACCTAAGAAATAGTCCCCAAAAATCAGAATTGGTGTATCTAACTAAACGATACTGGTGATCAGTGCACAACACCCATGGGCATTGTGCAAACACTACTTGATTGGGCTGGTGGGAGCACGCAGCAGCCCAAAACCTAGTGGCCACAAGCGTACCTCGCGCCACAGAAATCTGACTTTCTTTGTCTTCTAGGACAAGATGAAGGTTGTTTCGAAAGATATGACGCAGTGTGAGTGTTGAACATAGCCAGTCTACTTTAACGTTATTGGACATCTGAGCTCAGATGTGATAAAGTTACAGACGCACATCCACCACATGGCACAGCAGCAGATTGTTCACTCAGCAAGACATTCGCAACGGCGCACTGAGCTCAGATGTCCAGTGGTTAAAGTAGACTGGCTATGTTCAACAGCGAGCGACTGACACCCCATCTGACCATCCAAGCCCTCACACCACACCTTGTGAGGCCTTGCACTGCGCATCAGCAAAGCACAGCAAAGCACAGCAAAGCACAGCAAAGCACAGCAAAGCACACAGGTGCTGTGAGTGCTGTGACAGAGGCATATAAGGCGAGCTTTACAAACCGGAAAGTTCGTAAATAATCTACCTGACTCATATACCAGGCAGAGAAGCAGAACTTGGGATGGCAGGAGAGATGCATGAGGCTACTGCAAGGCACTCAAACAAGCAAGAACCTACGTGTACCAAAGGGCAGCCTAACCACTGTCTTCAGTGTGTGTACCTGAATCTGTTAGGCTTAGACTAGACTACAGTACATGGAATGCATGTCTCATCATGACACAACTCGTCATTTCTTTGGAAACAGGAGGAGTTCTGGCTATTCGGGCATATTCACAACGTCATGCATATTCACAACATCATGCCCATCCACAACATCATGCCTATTCAGAACGTTTCCGGTTTGTGAAAAGGAGGGGCTGGCAACAGGAGGAGTTTGCAGGGCGCACCTGTTCCCATCCACTGCAAACACTCGGCCGCTCTGCACCGCGCGCAGCCCGCGCGCGCATGCATTCTGGCTGAGAGTGGCCTGCCCATCACCACAGTTGCGCAGGAAATCGAACCCGCAGCAGGCCACGACTAGAACATCAGGGTCCGCGGCCGCGACGGCCTCCCAGGTGATGCGGCGAGACTTGTGCACGTCCCACCCGCACGCGCCGCCGCTGCCGCTGCCGTCCGCGTTGGTGGCTACAGGTGCGTCTGCTCCTGTGGAGCTCTGGTCGCTGCTGCTGGCGGGTGGCGCGCATGAAGTGTCTGCGATGCGGCCCATGGCAATCTGCAGCACCATGTTCACACCTCGAATCTTGCTACAAACTTATATTAGGGTTTCTGCATACTTGCTAAGCGAACGAGTATTAGGGTTCTTGCATACTTGTGCAGCGAACGAATATTAGGGTTCTTGCATGCTTGTGTACTTGCATACTTGTATGCATCTCATGTGCAGGTGATACTGTGTGCAAGTTTGACATGCTGCTGGTAAGGGTGGCCACCCAAACCAGCAGCCATGGCAGGTGAGCACGGCGATGGGTCATGCATAGAGAACAGTGACGCACAGGTAGCTTTCCTTTCAGCGTGATCCTCCGACACACATATGTTGCAAACAAACAAACACATTTGTATCAAGATATGTCTGGGCAGGTGCACACCGATAGAACTTCGGGCACCCAGTGGCCTGCATCAAAAGGAGGGTCCAGCCACTCCAGAATGAACGCCTTTGGAGCGCTCTGAGAGGCCCCTGCTGCACCTGGTGGTCCTGATATTGCATCTGAGATCGCTTTCAGGTCTGCCAGAAACGTTTTGTGCAGCTGTGTGCCTCGGTCTTCCTCTCCACAAGCGTTTGCAACTGCTATGAAGGAGTTTCCGACGTCCAGCAGTGATTGAGGCTCCAGGCTGAGCACTCTAGGAACCACTGATTCCTCCATAGATGAGGTTGACGGAGCTTTGGACTCATCTTGTGTGCCTGCATGCAAGAACACTGCTGCTCTTCAGAATACCGACCAATGCCTCGAAACTGGATGCACCAGCGCCAATTCCCCACAGTTCAGTCCGAGGAATCTTGGCCTGTTCTCACTTTGAGAGGGATTTGAAGTTATGCGAGACGCCGTTGACAGAGGTATGTAGATTATGACAAGGCGAACATCTGAGGTGGTTCACCTTGCACCGTTTTAGCAAGCTCCTTCCGCTCTCTAGCTACAGCTTCCAGAGCAGAGGTCACGTGCTGTGAACTCGGTGCGCAGACGCTGCAGAGCTCCTGCGTGATTATCAGGTCTGGGTTCTTCTGCGCCATTGCTGTATTGTCCACGCCATACAACCCATCGCCTGTGCCGAGTGATGAGCTCACCAGCTGATCGATCTTCGCCTGCAGAACATCCAACTTATAGCATTATTGACTCCTGATGTACGCTCACGTGCCTACTGCTTCTAAATGCAACGTGTACACATAGACTGCACATTGCCACTTGGCCGCCCGAGAAGTGCTTTGCGATGTTGGGCATGTTTCGGTGCGTACTTTCCACACCTGTGTGTACACATCCGGATTTATAGCTGAAGAAGTGACCCGTGCAACTCGTCCGGACTCGATTAACCTGTCCAGCACGTCCTTGGATTCATTGCTGGTATCCAGGACATCGCATTCGTGCGTGACACACACCAGACGATCAACGAGACCCAAGCGACCCACAATCTCGGTAGCTGACGGTAACAGCGAGCAGATGCGTTTGGCTGGCTTGAGAGCCATGCTGCAAAGCAACAAGTGAGCGACAACCACCAGAACTCCCGACACAGCAACCGCTCATGCACGCTGCATCTCCCGCCAGCCTGTCGTGTCTAAGGCTGTACAGACGTTTTCTCGCAGCAAGCTGCAGAAGAAAGGCTTCGGTGCCAATTGCTTGTAGCTCCAAAGACATCATGCATACAGATGCAAGAAATCGCGATTCATCGAAAGAGATAATGAGCAAGCGCGTGCAGAGCACCGCCTCCGGTGATGTCGCATGACACCTGCGCAGCTTAAAAAGAGTTTCCTGGGGAAATAATCGGCAAGCTTCTTTGTGTTGGAGGTGTGAGGCCAGCTCGCATGCATTGACTCCATTGACATTTTTGAAAGGTGACTCAGGGGGGCCCGCGTCATACCCAGGAAAGGCTTCGGACTCAGCACTTCCACAGGCACGGAAAAAAGGCCCTGCAAGGGTCCTTGGGCGGGGGGGGCGGGAGTGTCTTCGTGGTCTGAGACACCGGAGCACCCCCCCCCCACCCCCTGCGCGACCCCCCAAGAATTGTATTTGTCCTCGCATAGCATACATGGCAGATTTCAATGCCTGGCACTGGACGCATTGCTGAGTTTTAGAAGAGGGTACTGCTAGGCCGAATCGCGAACTCACCTGCCACCACCTTCCAGTGGCACCATTGATCACCAGTGTCGCTTAGTTACATAGAACAATTCTCAATATTTGGGGCTATTTTTTTGGGTGTGCGCCCTAACAAATTAAGCGACACTGGTGATCACTGGGTGGCACTGGCACAGAAGGTGATTGAATGCCATCATGCCCTGCATGTTGCCTCGATCGGTGCTTCCTATGGGCGGCGATTGAAGCGGGGATATTTTATGTTCGATACTTCCGGCAAATTGGGTTCTAGCGCCCATTTACTGACCTTTAGGGTTGTAATGATTGGAACATTCCTGATTTGTTGGATGAGTTCAGGCATAAACAGCACTGATCGCTAAATTCCGAGAGTTTTCTTGTCCACATCCCCATCACCAACAGCACTGTCGCGAGCTGCTACATATCGTGTACCTTTTTCGACACTGCTGTTCCGTTCATAACTTTTCCACTGATGATAGCTGGGCTTCTGTAGACGAGGTTTCACTTCCTTCACATCTGGAACTGTTCGGAATTTCAATTTCAGTACAAACAGTTAGCCCCAACCCAACGGGGGCAAGAGGCACCACACGGTCACTGTGGTCTACATGTGCTCTGTCACCATGACAGTACAGCCTCTACGCTTCTGTGCTTGCAGGGCAAGGACACGGCTTGGCTCCAACGGCGACCTTATTCTATTTGATCCACGCTTCTTTGAACATGGCTAGGTGCCCGCTAAAAAATATATATACATTCTTTTTTAACCCAACTTTCTCTGCGTTCTTGGCTTGTCTCGGATGCTTCTGGGGCGAAGAATCCTCTTTGCGCTGCCGCTGAGGTCCAGAATCTATTACTTTCTGGAACCTGTGACTTTCACGTCGCAAAATAAACTCATCTGGATCTTCTCATGATGATCCAGACTGTGCACAACCAGGGTGCCACTGCCATGAAGGCAGCCCTGTCACTTGTCCTGCAGGGCATAGGGCAATGTCAACTGCCAGGCACTCTCACAACCAAGTGCAAGTTGGTGGCACGCGCCCCAGGCACGCGCCCACCTGCGACCTGTGATCACCAGTGTTCGCTTGATTTGCCAGGTCACACAGCTAAAAAAAAGTGGTCCCAAATAATCATAACTGTTCTTGACAAACCAGAAAGGTAGTAAATGGGCATGAACCCAAATAGCCAAAAGCAACTAACCAAAAACAGCCACCACTTCACTCGAACGGCACCTCAGCACCAGAATTGTTCTATTTAACTAAACGACACTGGTGATCTGTTCCTGCGACCAGTTGTTGTGCACAACACCCACTGTAGGGCTGCAGGCTCACCAGCACAGTCTCACCAGCACCCCTACTGCAGCGCAGTACACCTCTGCATCCACCTTTCTTGTGTGTCAAGAACGCCACATGCGCTGCCCTTGGGACTGTGTAAAACACATGGAACTATAGTACTCTGCTCTGCGGCCTGATCGAGGCAACATGCAGGGCCCATGCCGGCATTCATTCAAGTGACGGCAGTGCGTTTCTGGTGAAACGTTGCAACCCCAGGGCCCATGCACATCACGGCCCCAACCAGACCCGCCACCGAAGATAACGCGCAGTCACTCAATGCATGTGCATGTGCATGTGCAGGAAGGGGAGGGGAGGGAGGCAGCAGCGTTCCTGTCAGAGCCCCAGGAGGGCACGGAAAGCCACGGGCAGCTCCTCGAGGCCATCTCCATACGCACCCTCCACCCCCATGCCACAACGCTGCAGACACTCCTGGTCCAGTGAAAACGATCCTTGAGGGCTGGGCTCCAGGAATTCAGCACTGGCGGCTGCGATCGCGGCAGCTCCTGCACTCACAGCCCACCAGGTGGCCCAATCATCTAGCTACATCTTCATGATGGTGCCCTGATTATGGTGCCCTGAATAATTGGTGTACATGCCCTGAATGATGGTGCTCTGAATGATGGTACGCTGAACATGCCCATGAACATGTCCACTTGTGCTAGATTGGACATTTCTGCTCTGATGATGGTGCCCTGACGATGATGCCCTGCTTGTGTCTCGTGGCTGATGCGCGCCGCAACTGCGGCGCTGTGCATTGATCACCAGTGTCGCTTAGTTACATAGAACACTTCTCAATATTTGGGGCTATTTTTTGGGTGTGCGCCCTAATAAAGTAAGCGACACTGGTGATCACTGGCGCTGTGGGCATCCAGACAGCTCCTCATGCTGACTACTGTACTCAGGGCGCGAAGTATAGGCAGTGTGTTGATGTGACCAAGGTCGCTGCCCGCTGAGAAATGTAGCGGTACAATGTCTCAGTGGTCAGCGACCTTGGGTTCATAATTCATATGAATTAACACAGCGGCTACAAGCGGACTCAGATGTTTCATGTGCAGTACTGAGGGGCTAGGTCGAGGGTTTCGGTTGAGGGATTGGCCTTGATCAATGCACGATGAGGGGTAAGCCTTGATCGATGTGCATGCCGTCATCAATGCGCAATGAGTGGAAATCCTTGATCAATGCGCGAGTGATGAGGAGGTAGCAGAAGAAGAAGGAGGCGGGCAGGAGGCCGCACCAGCGTCGCTTGCATTGCCGATTGCGGCGAGCGCTCCCAGGACGTTGATGGCGCCCGGGTCTGAGGACGTGAACGTCTGCAGGAACAAGCTTGGAATGCAGCGGGAGTTGTGGTTGTAGTGCAGCAGGCCCTTCGGCACGATGAACACTTCCCCGGGCTGCACCTCCAGTGTGATGTCCTGTGCTGCGCCGTTCTCCTGCGCGATGCCCGCATCCATTGTCCCTGCACACGGCCGCTGGGCGTGACGTTGTGTGTGTGTGAGTGTGTGGAAGTGAGTGTGTGAGTGTGTGTGGAAGCACCAACACAGGGTTTTTGCTTCATGCGGGTCGCATGTGATGCATGGCAGTGTTGAGGGGTCTCCTGATTGGCCATGTGATGGGTGTACACTGCAACTCTTTCTTGCTGTCGGTGTTGATGCGAGATATGTGTACAGTTACAGGCATAACTCCATAGAATGCGAGATATGTGAGCATACTCAGATATGTCTGAGTATGAGGTTGATAGCTACACAAGCCTCCACAGGCCTCCTGTGTGGCTGGAGATGCAAGAGCTGGGGGTGACGGAGAGCTACTGAGAAGTACTGTCTCCTTTGGGGGCGACTGGCGGGAGGGGGAGAGGGGGGTAGGTTTAGGAGAAGAGATGCGAAAAACCACAGGCATAACTCCATAGAATGGCTCATGTACCAGGTTTTGGAGAAGCACTCTAAGTGGGTTTTGAGTAACTACCAACCGAATCAGCTGCGCTGCTATTGGAATCGCTCTCCAGAAGAATCCTGTGTCGCCTCCGGCATGTATACTTTACTAAAGCTTCCGACGCAGGCGGCGGCGGCGGCAGGGGGGGGGGGGGGAAGGGAGGAGGAGGGGGCGCACCGTAGATGACTGTGTAGAACTCGTTTGCCCTCTGGTGCACATGCGGCAACAGAATGCTGCAGGGCTTGAGGGCGGTTAGGAACTGCGACTCCCCGGGCTCTGATAGCGTGGAGAGGAAAGGGTTCGACGCCTTTGTCACACGCTGCTGCAACACCGCTGCGTTGTCCGTCACCGCACTCACTTCCTGCATGCATGCAGCTGTCGCCGCTCGCCGCTGTCCGCGGCATGCCGCTTTCCTCCTGATTCGCATTTCTGCGGATGCCAGGCAAAGGAACACAGGCGCCTTGCACTTAATTACACGCACTGTTCTTTGTGTTTCGCCCATGGATGCACCTGGAACTCGAGAAATTGATGGATGAGAAGTGTTGTAACGTTAAACACTTTACAACACTTGCAGCGGGGGGGGGGGGGGGGGGGGGAAGGCCCCAGGGGGACAATTAAAA